>OY288109.1:102846629-103107353 GCA_958431115.1 Syrphus vitripennis
GGTTTTTTTGTTTCAAGAAATTTCCTTGCACCGATTTCAACAGATAGCTGTCATACCACATTTGACCATTTGTCATTTTGTAGGTTGTCCATGGAAACATTATATTGGGCTGGACTATTGTGGGTTGAATTGAAATCGTATGATTGTATGTCCAAAGTTGTAGCTATTCCCATTAGGTAAATGCAGTTTTCGCAGTGAGAAAACTATTAACCAAATGAAAAACTTCTGTCAAAGTAACAATCGATTGAAATCGGAGACTGACATCGTTTTATTCTTTGTTTTCAGGACACAGAAATGTTAATGGAGAACGGTATTGTGATGTATTATTCAATAGAGTAGAGCTCTTATTTTGTTTTCAGTCTATAGGGAAGGAAACACATTAGAGTGAGTCAGAATAAATATCTACATATGTACATATATATTAGAATGTTTCAATTTTTTTTTATTTTTGATTTCCTTCGATACGTTTTCGCTAGATTTACAGAATTACAGGTTTTTCGGTATTCGATATGATTTGTAAAAGAAATAACACATTTTTATACTTAGATTTTTATATCTTAAAATTAACTAGTTTCCAAAGTACCAACGTATCTTTTTTCTATAGAAAATTAAACGTTTTTAAAAAATACCGTAAGCTTAACTTAAGGAAGAACTTAAATAGGCGTCGCCAAAATTATTTATGTTAATTTTACTGAGCCAGTAACTGTTTACTATTTTTGATTTCAATATTCAATGCTTTAATCAATTTGAAATCAATTACTGGAAATCAAGTCCTCGAAGGTAAATTGTCATATGACAAAATTTTTATGTTTTGAGTTATATGTACATGCATGTACAATAATTGTAGGTACATATACAAAGTACTTAAATACTACTATTTTAATAACCACCCTTCATTGCTGTAGCTCTTAAACTGACAGCTTGAGAGCGTAAAGCCCCATTCACATGAATGCGACCAACGACCGACTAATAAATGGAAAAATAATTTTTTTTTTAAAAGCCAATAGCTTCCAATATTGGTCAAAGTTTTTTTTTAAACAGAGCCAAAAAACAAGACTTTTTGACTCAACCACTTTTTGACTTTCATTTATTTTTAATTGACGAAAAATTTCAAATCGATTTACGTTTTTGACTTATGATACTTTGCTTAGTGATCTAAAGGCGGACACTTCTAGGGATATGTATATGCGCAAATATATAAAAATTTTCAAGTTTTTCCAGCACTATTATCCAGCATGAGATAACAGTGATATAAAAGATTTTTATATATTAAAGGAACAGACTTTAAATCATATATTTTTAAATGATTTTCGAATGAAAAGAAAAATTGCTTCGTTTGGGAATTATACATGAAAGTTGTCTGTAGCCATTTGAAACAAACCCGTCCATTTGCTCAAGCCGTTAGGTTGGGTTAAATACCCTACTTTTAATTGTAGATGAATATCACTCCTAAGAAGCTCAGAAGATACAAACCAAAAGAAAAGCCTCTTGTTCAACTTGCCTCTAATCAAAGTGTAAACAAGATATACATAAGCTATTTTTGGCAAAGTTAATTTGTGCCTTTTTGAATAATCCATCCTTCTTTGACTATAAGCCAAATATTTTACTTTTAACTACGGATTATACAATTTCATAGAATTAAAAGGGAGACGACCCAAAAATGTTGGGTGGTGGCAATTAAAGCAGGGATGCGAGTTGCTAAATATCATCCGGCGAGCGACCGACATACCAAACACAAAAAAAGCCAGTCAGGGTAACCGAGGGGAATTCTTGAAATTCTTAGAATTTAAATTCCTTTGAGTATATATATTATATATGTATATATATATTGATTGTACATTTTAGTTGAGTCATTTAAGTTTTTATTTAAAAGAAGATATGTATATTCAACTAAAGGAGAAGGAAATCTTTTTCAGTTCGAAACATAGCATCGATTGCCCACACATAGACCAGATGTTCATTTTCATTTATTTTATTATTTTCTTTACCTACACTCGTATATATTATAGGAAGGTACTTTTAGTCCCAAGCCAAACAGGAGGTAAATCAAATTAAAATACGAGTCTATCGAATATTTACTCAAGAGGATAAACTCCATTAACGAAGGTCCAATTCATATAAATAGGATTCCAATCGAGAACAGTTTAACTATTCAATAAGCTTAAAACGTCCATCACCTGACGAACGAAAATCCTAACCAATCCATTAGCGTTAAAATTTTTGAAAAAGCCTTTTTGCATCGCGCATATAAAAATGTGTATCTCGATGATGTTGGAAACTTTAGAGTGCAACACACCGAACACAATAACCAAGAATGAAATCTAATTAAGACCGTGTTCTGAGTTCTGACAGTGAAAAATTCCAGAAACAAGTTTGTGAAATATTAATTCCCCTGCATCACTATACAAAGTATAGTGTAAAAACCGAAGAAAACGTAAAATGCTGTTTCTTGTTCTGCGCGGCATTAAAATTCAATGTTAACCATAACCTTACTTTCTGCATGAAAGGATAGAATTTGAAATTAACTATGAGAGTAACTGCACTCGATATGACTTATGGCTGCGAAGACCTCATATCATTAAAATGTACCTAGACGTGTGTATCATGTAAAGGGTGTTTTTTAAAAGTTATACAACTTTAAGTTGGCAACACTTTTTTAACTGGCGGCCATTTTAACATCTGTTAAGTGATTTGAGATTAATTTAGTTTGGCATTTCAACATGGCTGCATGACGACTTAACACCGCTTCCACACGGTCACCTAGCAAGGCGTAGATTCTGCAAATGAACGCCAGCCGTGGCAGTCATATGCCAGAAATCATATTTAAATTATAATTCGAAAAGATTATTATGTATTTCGAATAAAGTCAATTTCATATCAATTTTAAAAACTCATCCTTGTTTTACTCCATTTTTGTACCTCTAAACAAAACACCCTATATATTGAATGTACCTACATATGTAGCTATAAAAAGAGTAAATGTAAGTGAGTAGTGAGTATATGCCTTGTTGCATCTACTATTTCCCGAGGGATAAAACAAGCGTTTCAAATAGAATTTTCACGCTTGCTTTGCAGATATAATGCCAAGAAATATAAGAAAAATTGAATTAAGTTGACATAAAATCGACGTGACTAGATTAAAATAAAAGCAACACAGGGAAATATGTACGTATATCTAAGAGTATATGATGTTGATAGGGCTTTATTTCTTTTGAAATTTTAACCACTAAGAATTTACAAATGGATTTTATTTGTTTGTATTGGATTCTCAAACATGGATATGAGTTAAGTATATTGAACAAAGAACATATATGTATGTATATGAACATTGTTAATGTAGAAGAGATATTATTATCAGAGGGGAGTATTCCCTGTTTAATCAATTTTCCCGCTTAAATGGACGAAAAATTATGTTCAAAAATTGAATTGCCTACTCGTTTTGGTTTCCAAAATTCAGTTTCTTGAAAATTCGGTACATTTGTAAGGTTTGTATTTTTTTTTATTATTGATGTACATTTTAAATGGTATTCTACTCAAAATAATACGAAAATATTATTAGATTTCAGTAAAATAAATCAATCCGACTTCTCTTAAAAATATTTAGATGGATTCAAACAGTAAAGTAGCTCAATAAGTGAATCATATTGTTTTTTAATAGCTTCTTCTCTGTGATTAGATTTTTTGAGCAAATCAAGTCACATTTCATTACATATTTCAATAACCCTCAAAAAAATACTCTTTGCCTATCTGTCTGTTCTGCTACTGGTCAATACTGGTAGGTAGATTTTTTTTCAAGTTTTTATCCAGCGGGAATTTTCATAAACCATCAATTTATTCTCCTGTTAGTGTGCTATAGGTGTGTTTGATTCATTTTACGAAGAGGAATAAATATTTTCATAAATATTTTTTTTTACTTTTTTTTACGAGGTGTACAAGTATGTTCATTATACACAATTAATGATAAAAAAAATATTGATATGTATAAAAAATTACCATTTTCTAAGAAAAACGCCATCTACCCTCCGAAATTTGAACTAAAACTTCATGATCCGCGCCTGGATTATAGTTTCACTTTTTGAGTAAGGTTATCAAATAAATATTCCGTTCATATAAAAAATTGTAGCTTTATGTAGGTTGAAATAAATTCTTTTCTTAAATTATTGTCATCAACGACGACGACGACGGTTTTGTCATTTATTTTAATGGTGAACATAATATGCTATTTATATAATTGTTTTTCGAGGTCTAAATAAGTGTGTTGTTAATAGGTCTTATTATTTGTTTTTCCTTCAAAAGGAATTGGGTAATAATGTTGTTTTATATACATATATAGAATTCCTATATATGTATTCCCTCTATTTTATTTGTTGTTGTTTTCGAAGCCTGGGAAAATTAATTTATGAGCTTATTTAATTAATCATGTACATCAACTCATTTCATAGGCATTTTGACACGAAGTTTGAATAATAATAAACGAGAGAAGCATTTGAAATTGTTATTTTGAAGAACATTTATTTCATGTACTGTACATAGTATATAAAATATAACCTTATAGTTTTAAGGGTTTTATTAGATGAATGTTTTAGTTTCAATCAACGTCAATGTCACAAAGTAAAAAAAAAAAATTAATTCTTAGACGTGACTAATTAGACACAGTGATCACAAGATTAGAAAAAAAAATTCAATAAAATAAATTTGTGAAATATTTTCCTGCTTCGGTTATTCTGCTTTCCAACATGGCTGTCTGTAACTTGTCTGTTGTATTATAGCTCTGAGAATATGAATTCTAGAAGTACACATTTTTTAAACTTAATTAAAAACAGTTTTATAAATTTTTTCTTAAATTTAAACCAAATTTTATACGACCAAAAATGGAGGCAAAAAATTCTACAATATCACAGGAAGTGAAATATTAGAAATACTACTTCTTCATTGGCGTAAACTATTTTATACTTACGAGTACTTTGGTCCTTCGACCGAATTATATCAATAAGTTTCCTTTTGCGGACTTGCGGGACACACCGCTTCCTTCCACTACTCCTACGTGAGTACGTGCCATCGTTTACGATTCCTCGAGATATATTTCAGATTCCTAGGTTCTCATATGAATGTCGACATGGGAGGATTTCATTTTATCGCTTGACTCGACATGCATTCGTTGCCATTTCGAAGCGTTTGGCCAATCCACTCCTACTTTCGTTTTCGTATGATAGAGTCAATGGATTCCTGACGATGTTCTGATGGTATATCTCAACAAACAGCGCACAAATCTTTAAACCACTTTGGAGAAAGTAAGATCATTGATGTTTCAAAAGTGTCTGATAGAGCTTGACAACAAGCTGTCTTATCGAAATCGATATCGATTAATCTTTTCTTCAATGGATTAGAAATTATTTTTCGGGTGGCTCAATTTAAGTTGTATTGGACTGTTTTAAGTCTAAAAATAAATAAATAAATAAATTTGGTGGTTCGACAGCCTATGTTCGACCAGGACCTAAGTGAATTAACTAACAACTCTTTGTCGATTTCTCGTAAGAGGCACCAGCACCGCGTTAAGTCTGATATCCATAAAATAAATGTTGGCGAATTTAATGCTTTCAAAGCTCAATACTGTCGCAATCACTAAATTTTACCCGCATATGAACATATTTTTGGATTTAAAAAAATTAATTCTCCTCTACAACAACTTTTAGTTTTATTTTAAAATATTTTTCTTCTGTACCGCATCATGCGTTATTATTGATTCATTTTATTCATTTTTTTGTTTTGTTTTGCATCAATTTCAATTTTCATTCAGTTGTACTTTTAGGATAAGGATAACAAAAAATTTTACCACAAATGGGAATAGGAATTTTAGGTGCCATGACATAAGGCCAAGCGTCATAATGCCAAATTTGAAAATTTGGCCTTATGTCACTTTCCGAAAGCGACATAAGGCCAAATTTTAAGAGTTGGCTTTATGTCGTTTTTTAAAGCGTCATAAGGCCAATTTTTTTTTAGACATAAGACCAAATGTAAAATTTAATTATTTTTTCTCATGATTATACATTTTTCGCACGACAATCATGTAAGTTCACTTTCATAATTATTTCTACTTTCGATCTATATTCCTTTCATAACTAATTTTAGTTTTAAACTTGGTTCGTACCTATCTACAGTTGCGTGATGTATAATTAATTTTAGTATTATAAAAAAAGATAAAATATCTAATTGGAATAATATTTTTTTTTTATTTAAAGACATACTTTCACTTGGTTCAATCTTAAGATACAGATAAGATACATAAAAGAAATAACATTTTTGTATAAGAATTTTTCTTATAGTTCTCGTTTTTGGTTGGGTGTCAAATCGCCCAAAACCGAATCGCCCAAAACTTAAAAATGTCACATCGCCCAAAAATTTTGGGCGATTTGACATTATGTTGAATCGCCCAAAAAAACAAAAAAGTCAAATCGCACAAAAAGAGTGGGCGTTTTGTCATAATGCAAAAATAGCCATGTGTCAGATCGCCCAAAACCAAAACTCCCAAATTGCAAAAATGAAGAAAAATGCCAAATCGCCCAAAAATAATTTTTGGGCGATTTAACATTTTTCATTTTTGGGCCCCGCGAAGCGGGCCACCCAAGGTACTTTTGATCAAAAAAATTGTTGATATTGGCGCCTGCCTGGCGACTTTACATACCCTAAGCGGAGCGACGGAGTCGCGTGAGCGGGTGTGTCCCCGAAAGAGGGAGTTAAAATCCAGAAGCCCCGCGAAGCGGGCCACCTATGTAAAGTCGCCAGGCAGGCGCCAATATCAACAATTTTTTTGATTAAAAGTACCTTGGGTGGCCCGCTTCGCGGGGCTTCTGGATTTTAACTCCCTCTTTCGGGGACACACCCGCTCACGCGACTCCGTCGCTCCGCTTAGGGTATGTAAAGTCGCCAGGCAGGCGCCAATGCGAATTTTGGGTATTATGTCAAGATGAATTTAAATAAAAACGAGAACTATAAGAAAAATTCTTATACAAAAATGTTATTTCTTTTATGTATCTTATCTGTATCTTAAGATTGAACCAAGTGAAACAGTTCATAGTGACATAAGACCAAATTGGCCTTATGACGCTTTAAAAAGCGACATAAGGCCAAATTTGAAAATTTGGCCTTATGTCGCTTTCGGAAAGTGACATAAGGCCAATTTTTCAAATTTGGCCTTATGTCACTTGGCCTTATGTCATGGCACCGGAATTTTATTGTTCTACAATGCCTAGGGCACACACAAAAAAATTGTCGTTATTCTCCCCCAAGTCTTAGGTATTCATAAAGCACTTGAATAATGCGGCATTGGGTGGGTGAAATGTTTGTTTCCTTTTTTTTAGGTTTAAAGTAGAGATCAGAAATAATTGTCAACCTTTATTTTCAATTGGTTTTTTCTCAGAGAGTAACTACATTTGTTTTGAAAGAATTTGGTTAGGGTTTAAGATTTACTTGAAAAAAAAAATTGGTTATCGGTTGACACTTTTTTTGAAAAATAGCTACGAAAAAATGAACCTTTAACCTTTTTCGCTGAAAATAAATCAAAATTGGTTAATGCAAAAACAAATTCGAATTTGATGAGAACGTTTTTATTTTTGAAACCGATGACTTAAAATAAAAAGCCTTTTAACCTGCATATCCGCATGAATCATGGCTAACAAAATACTAACGATTATACCAACGGGCATTCTGTTTGATAAAATTGCAGATGAGATTTATTTTTTTTTCTCTCAAAAATAAAACTGGTTAACCGTAACCTAAAAAAGAAAAAAATAAAGGTTCCTCTCAGAGCTTGACCGATATATTTTTTTTGGTTGAAAATAAAGGTTATTGAGTGATCATTTTTGAAAAGCGCATCAAATGACAATTATTAGAGAACCCTTCAAAAGGTTGAGATTTATTTCTGGTCTCTGGTTTAAAAAATGTTGTAATTTCCAGTCCGTTAAAAATCTGTTAACAAACCCCCTGCCTATAGATATTATATTACTTCAACAAGTTATGAAACAATATTTTGATTGATTTATTTTTCAAGATTTTTAAATGCTTTTTTGCAAAATAAAACTCGGTAGATACTCTATGATGTTAACATTTTACTAAAACAAATACCGCTAGAAGTCTGTTGGTTTTTACGTATGTAATTCCTTAGAAGGCACATTGAAATTTTTTTTCAGCTCCAACAATTGCAATAAACGTTAAAACAAAACTAACTAATCTCGAAAACGGCTCTAGTTTTTTGAAGACATTTTTGTTTTTCTATAAATGTATACTTATATTATATACAAATAATAATATACACAAAAAAAAAATACCTTCAGAAAAAGCTCTCCACAATAATTCATGTTTCTAAAAAGTCATGACTTAGCTTATCACCATATTTAGCTTAGACATATCTTCTGTTGAAACGTTTTTTGTTTAACAGCATATTTATAAATGTTGTCACAACAGAATTTTGAAATTAGAATTCAAAAACAGAACTTTAAGTTTTCTTTATTCCTAAATGGGCTACAGGCCTGTAGAATAGCAAAAACACGCTTGCAACGTTGGCGGCCATTTTCACTCCAATAATAAGATTTTCTCCATTGTTTCTACACCTTCTTCTTGGTTAAAAACATAGTGAAATCTTAAAGTTTTTCTTTTACTTTATACGCAAAATTAATTGAAGTGCTTTTACGTACCTTAAAAAAAATGGCGGACAAGGCTTATCAGAGCTTGAACAGATTTAACTCAGTCTAACGATTTCAAAAAACTGATTTCAAACACAGCCACTTCCAACTGGGTAGCAAAACGAGCATGTAAACAAATTAGAGATTATTTTATTTATAAACCCTCTTTTGGCACATAATAAATTCTTAAAACCATTTTATATTTAATCTTGATTGAAGACAATATTATTGTTTAAATGTATACTGTTTATTGAGTAAAAGAATTATCACCAATGCTTGGTTGTTTTTTTCTTTAATGCCTTCCCGAATTTGAAAAAAAAAAGAAACAACAGAAACAAAAAAAAAACTTTACTAATGAACGGTAGCAACAAAATATCGCTTAAGGTCACATTAGTCATTACTCACAGCCTAAAAGGTTTATTGATTTATTAATGATGTGAATCTACAATTGGCCTAAACCTATCCTTATAAAGCTCTTGCTCTACCTTTGTGTCGACAAATAAATCAAATTGTTACCCAGGTAGAGATTTGTATTTCCTGTTTGATTTTCTTCTGCACAGGGTGTTTCGAAACTCAACGTCAAGCGGCTACCGGTTGATAGGGTAGGTTATACCCGAACCGGGAAAAATAAAAAAAAAATCGTTTTGCTTGGTTTGACAAAATTATCTTACAAAACTTTGGTAAAAAAAAATTAGTAAAAATGACTTGAAAAATGGACAAAAACTATATTTGGAAGCAAATAGAATATTTCGTTCCAAATAATACCTTAAAGATAAAATCACTCATTTCTTGAGCGATAATCGCAGTCATCCTTCAATGGAAATTGAAATAAAATCAATTTCGGGACACCCTGTATACAAAACTCGAAAGCATTAAATTGACTTTGTTTATGCTTCATCCCTTTCCCTTCGCATGTTTCATCTTATATTTCTTGTTTGTTTCATAGTATTGTGCGGCAGAACCATTATGTTCTTAAATTACAAGAAGCGACACAGGAGGCGAGTTATCTATAATGGAAGTTTACAATGTGCCAGGTCACATAACAACAGTCATTCTGCCCTTACCAATTTACCATTTTTTGTGAGCCAAGTGCGTGATGGAACATAAGGTTGTCTTTTCTATGGCCCATAAAATATTTAAAAACAACACACAAAAAAAAAAAACAATAATAAAAAGACAAAATGTATACTAACATAATTCGTATATATAGACCAGTGACACACAGAAGACGTAGGTTTAACGAAACATTTTATTTCTTTTCCTCAATCAATTAAACTTGTTTAGTGTTGTTGGCTTGTGTCTAAAGGGCTAAGCTAAATATAAAAAAATAAGGAAGAAGAAGGAATGACATAAAGCTTCTTTATATACTTCTTCAATGAGGAGTGTAATTATTATCACCAAGTTATCGTAAAAAAGGTCTCTATTTACGAAAATAAAAACAAAAGGTCTAAAAGTTAAGTAGATTATCTGGGAAAGAAAAAAATACAAAATCATTGAGTGTTTTGTCACCTAAGGCTTTAAAGGGATATGGGATCCTTAATTATTCTCCAGCTTTTGGCAGGTGAAGAGGATATTATAATAATTGTGTTTTTAAAATTTAAAAAAAAAATTTAAAAAAAGAGAATATCCTTTTTAAATTAGTAAACTATGGTATGAGAAAAATGTATTCTTCAAGTCTGCTTTTCAAAACTTTGCCCTCGAACACAAAAATTCTCCGTTTCAAAAGTCTACTATAAATATGATTTTAACCTTAGAACTACATAAAACAGAAGAATTTGAATAAAATAACTCTCTCTCTCTCTAGCATTCATTCATGCAAGAATTAGGTCGTGTTAGAACAATGAAGAAAATCCTATTGACCATTCTATAAAATAGTTTTTAGCAGAAACACATTTTTCCTTATTGGCTTTTTATTTCATAACTTTTTCCACTTGTCAATTCTTTTTTTTTTCTGAGTATTGAACTGGCGACCTTCCGATAACCAGCAAAAATCGATATTTTATCATTAAAAAGGATAACACAAAAGGATTTTCTTCCATGTACCACCAATCAATGTGTCACCAAACTTTGAATTCTGCGGATGCTAGTCGGGCAAATGCAATTGAGGTATAAACAATAAAACCTTGATTGCAACATGCAGCTGATGATCAAGTTGCTTTCATACAGTTGCAATACGTTTAGGGCATGTGAAAAGTTTGGTCCCAGATTGAAGTTCAATAAATTGAAAAAAGTTTTCATTTGAAATGAAGATACATAATGTTGTAGACTAACCACATTTATGTAGGTTCAGGGGTTGGGGAAGTCTGATGATGATAAACTTTTTGTTATTTCATTTAAATCTTCAATTATTTGTGTTGTGTCAATTTTACAACCCGATGCCTTCTTCTTGGAATTCTCAAAATCCCTAAAAGCCTAAACTCAATCATCAGTGTGTCACTCCAGTCTCTTTTAAGAGCTTTAAATGATTTTTTTTTCTGAGCAAATAAAATAAAGAAATAAACATAAAACACGTTGGCAGGTTGGAATATTCTGGTTTGACAAACATTAGCACAAAATGTGCACATCAAAATGTCAATCTTTAACATACATATGTATTTATTCTCTGGAAAAATGGAAAATAAGATGGAAAATAAGATGTGTGTCAATATTATTCTTTTATTCTTTTCCAGGCACAATACCAGCTACACCAGAAAACATCACTGTGACATTTCTCACACCAACTACCGTTCGAGTGTCCTGGCAAACGAATCTGCATTCGGAATTTGTCGACAAGTATATCGTAACATATAAGCCAACGGATGATAGGTAAGTTAAACGCTCTCCATTTTGATGTATGCGCATAATATATGTTCATTGTTTTCTATATATAAAATACAGTCAATTCTCTCTAAGTGGAACTGAATATAAGTCGAATTTCTAAAGGGTGGTTTTTTTTTGAGGTGAAGAACTTTGAAATGGAATAAAACAAAGAAGAATTTTTAAAATTGACTTTATTCGAAATATAAAATTTTGGCATTATAATTTAAATAAATGATTTCTGGCATATGACCTTCACCGCTGCGCTGGTTCGACCGTAATTTAATCTGGAGGTTCAATTTTCGATCAGTTTTTCCAACATTTGTATGCCATATGTATAGCGACAATAACGCAGGGAATTTTGGTCGATATTTTCGGGCCAACAGAAAACAGTCCAGCTGTGTTAAATCGCACGATTTTGGAGGCCAGTACACGGGTCCGAAACGTGAAACAATATGGTTACCAAACGCTTCCTGAGAATTACCTTCACTCCAAATACGACACTTTTATTTATTGCTGTAGCCATTTAAGCAAAATTGAGTCTCATCGCCATGATTTTCAAAATAAATTTGCATTATTTGGAAGCGTTCTTCAGGCGTCAGTCTATTCATGTAAAAATGCCAAACGAAACTAAATACAAATAACCTAACAACTCCTAAAATGGCCGCAAGTTAAAAAAGTGTTGCCAACTTAAAGTTCTATACCTCTAAAAACAAATACTCTCGAGTTAAAATTTAAAAGCCTGTTGGCACCAACAGAACTGATTTTGATATCCACTGAAAGTTCGACTTAGAGGGATACGACTGTATATTAATTTTGATGTGTTCCAACTTATATGTGTTTTATAACACAAACATGCATAATATACATACAATATTTTATAGATAGTCCAGATAAAAAAAATATTTAAATTTATGTGTCTCCTTAAAATGTTTAAATACGTGTGTACGAAACCAGCTTCTGCTTGCAACCTAGGATTGATTTATAAAACAAGGATATAAAAAAAGAAACAAAATCAACATTATATCGCATATTTTAATAGCTTGCATGTTTTGTATAATGTGACCTGTTTTTTTTTTCTTTATTTTATAATATATACATATACCTACATAATAATGAAAATCTCGTCCTTTTTTTTTGAATTATTTAACTTATCTCTCTGCCATCATCATCATTATCAACATCACCAACTTCTCATGGGTATTTCGTTGATAAAATGCGAAAAGTTTTCTTTTCGAAAAAGTTTCACCAGAACGTTCCAGTTTCAATCATTGGGAAAAAAAAAGTTTTGATGATATTAGCTACTGCTCTAAGAGGGTTGCTTTATTTAATTAACACTTGAGGTAAAACAAATGCGAATCAAGAGGATGACTAAGGAAATCTATTTTGTAGATTGCACACACAAAAGTACTTTTGTGATGGATTGTGTATCAGGGACGGGCCCATAAAAAATCACTTTGGTGGAATGTCCCATTTTATTCATCTTTTGGCAATCAGTGAAGTAGAATATAAAATCACAGTTTTAGACCAATAGTTGAATTTGGTGAGTGTCCTGAATTTTGGATTTTGTGTTATGTCCATTTGCAGGCGTATTCTTCGAAAACCAAAACTCAATTATAAGTACCATTTTTTTAACCAAAAAATTTAAGTTCCTTTCAAAAATCTACAGACGAAGAGTTTTTGAAAGGTTGCTGAGGTTGTTCATCAACTTTTTTGCTACAGTTATCAAATATTTGTTGATGATGATAAATCGTTGAGTCTAAAGTTGCTTACGTGTTTCCTTCATTGGCGATCAAAGTGGGGTCTGCACAATTTTCTTCCTAAATACTCCAAACTTCTTCATACTGATTATGGATACAGTAAACCAGACAGGAAAGAAGTATGTGAGTCTGAGTATTCGCGTGTAGGAAATTAACTTTGTCTTCTGGGAATGGGTGAGATAAGAAGCATAATTTTGAGGATGACAGTTACGTAAGGGTTGAAACGTTATCTCTCATCAAAGTTGATACCGAAATTTTTCACTGATATGATGGTTTGGTTGTCAGTAAATGTCGGGTAGATTGAGGATGATACCATATGGCTGAAGGTGTGCGTCATCACCTGCGTAGTCTTGGATTTGGCTGAGTTGCCTTTGATGCCACACCTTGTGTAGAGTCCCCAGAGGCGTCTTCTGTTTGATGCTTTTAATTGTTGATTTGGCTTTCAATTTTATCGCATAATAATCTGGCTTGTGTATAAGCCCCTTTATCTAGATGCTGTCGAATTTTTTCTTGATATCCAGAAAGCGACCAACAGCAACATGATAGTTATGAGTGTGCCGGAGCCTAAAGTGTGGATGTAAACTAGAATGCTGCTCATGTAATCCAAATTTCAAATTCTTTCAGCCTCCGGAGAATTAGTCTTTCCAGAACTTTTCTGGAGTTGCTCAGATTGATATTTAGAAGTTATATTTCTATCACCTTTCTTAGGTATGGGTACAATTTTCGCTGTAAAATCAGCTGTCACGAAAAACAGTGTTGCCAAATTAAACCACCGCCCCTCCTATTGTAACCGCCCTTGGATACTGATGAAAATCTAATCAGTATTTTCAAACTACATTCGCATAAACACAGATTAAACGAACCATATACTCTACGCTCTACACTCGTTGAAAGTTCATTAAAAATTTAAATTATCCATCGAAGAAATTGAAAATTTAAGTGTTCCTTGCACACCAGACAACATCACCTTTTTAAGTGCATTTCATTTGATAGATGTCCTTGAAGTTTATTTCTATGCGAACGAACAACATAAATTTAATGCATCCCACGACTATTATGATTGTATTTGTGATTCATGGTAGACAATTTAAGATAAAAAAAAAACTTACGATGTAAAAACGTTTAATTTATTGAAGTGAATAATTTGCATAATAATTATAATAATCAACGTTGAGCGTCAGAGAAAAAAAAATCAACACAAAGTTAAGAGGAGAATTATTAATTAGGAGATGCATAAAATTAAAAAAAATAACTGACTGAGAATTACATCAGCGCCAGCGTCCATACATATATATGAAGAGACGAATTGGCGAATTAATAAAATTTTATTTTGCGGAAAATCTCTTTTTAATCCTCGTTTGAAATTTATCATAACGTAGCTGAAAATTAATTAAGCAAAATGAAGGTAAAAAAAATTAGCATGGGAAAGTCATTTGAGATTCAAGGACTTTAGTAGTCGTTATGAATATTTTTTGTAAACAAAAGCGTAAAAAAAAAACTACTTCCGACATGTGCCTGTGCTCAGCCTTGAATTTACCCTTTAAGGTCATTCGACAGAGGCAAATGAAGCTGAAGATCGCTGCATCCGAGGTTGCAGCTCTCGAAAAGTATCAACATTTCAAACACCAAAATTTCCCCTACTTTTTCAAAATTATATCCCGTTATATCTTTTTTTAATGGGTTTTTAAACTTTTAAAAATATTGTTTTTTGTTTAGACGTGCAGATAGACAAACTAACGGTAAAAAAAATGGTATCGTGTAGAGCATACTTTACTCTAGAGGCGATGTTGCTAATTTTTTTTTATCAATAAGCGTTTTTAACAATGAAACATAAAAACTACACGAAAAAAACTTAAGACCCTTATAACTTTGGATCACTAAATGGTACAAAAAAAATTAAATTTTTTTCAACACTAGACGCGATTTTTTTAAATTTTTTTTAAATTCATGTTCCAAAGCCATTAATTGGCATAGCAATAAATTATAATAAAAAGAAAAAATAACAACAATTTTGCTGTTCATATAAATCCAAGACGTATCCTTTAGTATTTTTTTATAATTTAGATTTTAAATATATCAAAAAATTTTGTATATCAAAACTTTCAAAAAAATTAATTTTTTAAGGTTTTTCCAAAAAAATTCAAAAATATTTTTTTTTCAAAATTCAATATTTCAAAAAGAGTCGGTTAATTTTTCTTCATTTAGTTTTTAACTTTATATTAACATTAATATTTAAGTGATATACAAATTTTTGTTTCTAAAAACTTAATTGCAAACAATTTGTCTTTAAAAAATGTTTAAGTATGCAGGGTGAGTCATGAGCAATGCGACAAAATGCTAGGGCGTGTAGGTTGCGTTGAGACAAGAAAAAAATCGTATGGGAGGGGGGTCTATTCCCCTCCGTTTAGCCGGGAGGGGCAATTTTCGAAAAACTGACTTAAAATGGGAAAAAAATTATTTAAAATCAACGGCTTCATTCACAATGCTGTGCGATACGTTTTTGAAAAGCCAATAGCTTTTCCTTTCATTCTGTGTTTAAATAAATCTATTCTAAGAAATAGTTTTTGAAATATTAATTTTCAAAGTCAAAATTTTGAAAAAAAAATTGAAAAAAAAATTTCAAATTCATTTTTTTCAAAATTTTACGTAATTAAGTGTTAATTTTAATTCCAAAATTCAATGCTGTTATTAATTTTAAGTCTAAATAAGAAAACCGGATGCAAAAATTCCGTTCTACTATTTTTTTTTCTCATTTATTAATATTATTTAAGACATAAAAAAAATGTACACACAAGTAATATCTTATTCTAATAACTATACTACTTCAATTAAATTTTATTTTTCAAAATAAACAAAGCTCCACACAATATTAACACCCAAAAGGCTAATTTAAACCACATGCTTCGTAGGTGACATGAAGTGTAGAGAATCCATACATTGTAACAAATTTCTTTTCAAATCAAATTAATTGTTTTTTTTTTACTCAGACTTCAAAACCAGATGTGATAGTCCATAGGAGTACAAGTACGTGTTCATAACTATAGATTTTTCGAAACCTGAAGCTCAAGTGCGAGTTGAAAATTTAAACTGGTCAATTTATCATGAGTAAAACATTTTTAGGTAAATGAAATTTTTTCTATGTAACTTGATATTGAGTTTGTGAACGTATTTATAATTTGAACCAATTTTACTCTATTCTACAAATAAAATCGATATCAATTAAATTATACATAATATAATATTTAAAGAGGCATCATGTACTACAAGTAAAATGCCCAAAAACTTTTGGGTGTAACTTGGGAATTCAGTACCGGACGGAATATACATATTTTAACTATTCCAATAAAAATGAAACTTTTTGGAATATAAAATCCTTGAACTTCTTACCCATTATTTGACACTAATTTTTTCTAAAATACACAGTCTGCAGCCTTGGATTTTTTTTAATTGGGGGTTCCATTATAAAGTATTCCACAAGATTCAGTTCATTTGTTTTCTTAGTTCCTTTTTTTTGTATAAAGCTAATAATAAAATTAATAAATATTTAAACATGAAAGTAGTTAAATTTTGTATTCATTTTCAGACAAGAACACAAAATGGAATACAGCTTACCACATACCTACATATATATAGCTTTACCCAAATTATTCTTAACGTAAAATCGGAAACCCTTATTATTATTATTTTTCAAGAGCACTTTATTAAAATTTAAAAAATCATTTGTCATGGACAACTGACATGTATATATGTGATCCACATAGAATTTTTTTTACATTTTTAATAAAGCTAATAAGTATATTTCATTGGCATTATTTATTATAAGCTTCAAAGATTATCACAAGGTCTAATAAAGGGTGTTTTTTAAAGAGGTATATAACTTAAAGTTGGCAACACTTTTTTAACTGGCGGCCATTTTAACAGCTGTTAATTAATTTTTATTTAATTTGGTTTGGCATTTTAACATGAATAGATTGACGCCTTAAAACAACGCTTCCAACTTTTACAAATTTATTTTGAAAATCATGGCCAGGAAGCTCACTTTTCAATAAACAAAACTGCTGTATTTGGAGTGAAGATAATCCTCAAGTGTCTGTCAACCATAACGTGCACGAGCTCTGGTTTCAACATGTCACACAGCTCGTGCCAAAATTGATTTATTGAAGAAAACGTTGATTTACGGCGGCGCCGTTAGTTTTTCTGTGGCGGTATGTGAAGTCCGTAGGCCCGAAACATATACAGCCACAAATATTGAAAAAATTGATCGACCGCCGCCGCATTAAATTACGTCCGAGCCGTCCGAGTCGTAAAAGTCGTCTTTCTTTTATTCCATTTCATAGTTCTAGACCTTTAAAAAAAACAGCCTTTATATTCCATCATTTTCCAGATTCTTATATGTGGAGCGTATGTCTTACACGAATTTCGCATTTAAATTGTATCAGATATTATCAACTACCCTTTTTCATTTAAAAGCAAAGCACTACATACCAATTTCTATAAGCTTATCTTCTTCTATACCTACCTTAACCAAAGAATCCTGTAAAATGAGATTTCTTATTTTTCAGTTCAGTACTTATTTCTCGAAGTAGGTATACCTACATACTAGGTATATAAAGGCATGTTCGTGACAAAAAGAAATCAAAGTTAGGAAGAAAAATTACTTCCTGTATTTTAACTCCTGCAAACACCCTTTTTAAGCCTTTTTCTAACAATGCAATGTACAGGAACAATTTTTTTTGTTTTTTACAATCTTAATTAAACTCATACGTATACTCTATACTCTCATACACACCTGGAGCTCACCTTGAATTTTTAATCAATTTTTTATTTAAAATTTCTTTTAAACCGATTACCTACAGTTAAATCACATTCTGCAGTCGTTTTTCGTTTTTCGTTTTTTTTTTAAAGCACCAAACATCATATAGCAGAAGCTCAGTTAATGACTGCAGGCAGCTAGAAATATCACATTTTACCTGCATGAACTACCAATTATCTCCGTGAATATGGAGTCCTTTGGCGATTCACATGGCCACATGCGGTAGTAGATATATTTGAGTGGCTTTAAACCTTCAAGACCGCTATATTTGCATATATTAGTCCTCCAGACTTCGAAACATAAAATGCGAATTTCTTCACAATATGGCTTTTATACTTGATTGGTAGTGTGATGGTGGTGCTTTGGAGGAGCAGTAGTGCGAGGTACCTACTCTCTCTCTCTCTCTATATCTCTCCCTTTCTCTATATCAGATATACCACGCAGGTATTTGACCGACTAACTGGTAGCTTCATTTCCATATTGTCTCATTGTCCTGCGAGCTTACGTACATAATATACTCGCACATAGAGACGTTTATTTTACTGCAAGCTATATTATTATGGTAAACAATATTTTCGAAATATATCGTCGAGCATACCTTGAATTTCGTTGAAACTTAATTTACTGTCTCTATATTCAAATGGCTGGATACTTCTTTCACTAGGGTGGGAAATACACCGCGAGTCGATTGCTTCAAGCCAATAACTTTATTCAATAAGATAAATTAAGGACTAAAAATTTCGTCCTTATATGTAGGAATGAGAGATGTTCACTTAACTTAAGCAACTACTACTTACTTACTTAAGGTGGCACTACAGTCCGGGTCGGACCAAGGCCAACCAACATGCTTCTCCAGCCAGTCAATTTTAGTCAAATTTAATTTAATTTTCCATAACTTTTCAAACCATGATTTTTAAAATAAATTTGTATAATTTGGAGACGTTATTCAGGCTTCAGCCTATTTATGTTGAAATGCAAAACCAAACTTAACAGCTGTTAAAATAGCCACCAGTTAAAAAAGTGCTTCCAATTTTAAGTTCTATATCAAAAACAATCTTTATGATAAATGCGATTAAAATTGTTTTCCCTTCATAGTCTGAATTTTCTGGTTTTGCGTAGACAAAAATCAACATTTTGGGTAAATTAAAATGAAATAAGGTAGATTGAAAGATCTGATATTCAAAAAAAACTTATCATATCATTTTATCATAGAACCGGAATAGAGGCCTTGGACAAAAATAGCTCAAACGTACTAATCAAATGACTCGCACTGTACAAATGAAAAACGAATATAGCACAAAACATACATTTTACTTTCAATCCTACACAATAGACTACTTAGCGCAATTAGTATCTACAAAAAAATATCGCTCTGCATTCCTTCGAATACACATTTGTTTTAGGTATTCTAGATGGAAGGGCGGGATACGAAAAAAGGTCACAGAATAAATCGATGTTTTTTTTTTGTATTCAAAAAATAATTCTTGCTTTATTTTAGTGCGTTCATCCGTATACCGTACGACAAAGAACCATAAACCTTAACATTGTTTTTAAATTCACAAGTTTTTGTTGCTTGGTAGGTTATGCAAATTGCGGTTTTAATATGGTTTTTCATTAAAGCTATACCTTCAAAAAACACCCTCTCGTATAAGGCATTTACACACCAATAAATAACCTAAATTAAAGAAATTCCATGATGTTTGTCACTTTTTACTAAAAAAAAAACCAAGGGCGTGTTTACCAGACTTTATTGACTGAGCACCCAAACACAACACAGCACACATAATATTCATCGAAAATCGCGTCCTTGCTTTTATGAACTTGTGGTTGCCTCTGCGAAGGTTTAAAGCTTTTGGGTGACATTTTTTTTTTGTTTGTTTGAAGAATTAAATGTGTAAACAAAAGCAGATGGTTGCTAAAAATTCGGTCGTCACTCGTCACAACACAATCTTACTCATTCTTAATCAAAATTCCCTTAACAAGGACGACATGGTGGCGCCACGTTTAGGAACTTAATAAGTGATTCAACATTTGGTTGGTGTTTGGTGATTCCCATCGTAATTCATCACAAATGGTTGTTCATGAAATTTAAATACAAACTTTTTTCTCTTGAGCATTTTTAAATTGCTTGGTAAAAACTGAGTTGCAGGATAAAAATTTCACCGGCATAATAGAGGGTGAATCCAAGATATTAAGATGTCGTGCATTTAGGAAGCATCACTGCAAACCTAAACAGTCCTGTGGGGATCAGAAAATGGACAAGATAAGTATTCAGTCTTTTTCCTTCAGTGGACTTATATACTTCAAATGCTCTTATGCTCCGTCAGCAAAGGACAACTGATTCAATTCGTGTTCCATGACACAAAGCTAATATTTTAAATAATTTGTAAATATAGAAAATATAAGAAAAAAGAAAACGAAAATACGATACCTATCAAAATAAATTACTTTTCATTAGGTTTGTTCGGGCGCCTCGGGTCGTTCTAAAGCGTTTTTTATCTTTTTTCGAACCGGTTAATTTGCTCTATGTTCGATGTTATATATTTTGTCAAATCGAATCATCCAGAGCTGTCGAAATTTATTTTGACAAGAAGCTGGAATTTCAAGAAGATTTTTAAATATTTTACTAGACTAGCAAAAGAAGGGAAATATTTTGAAGATAACTTTGTTTTTTACTTCAGTTATAGAATGGAAAATCTGTGCAACTTCATAAGATCAGCTTATGAAACTTCTACAATGATTGTGTTCGATGTAAAATAAAAATCCGAGCAGCTTCCAGTTTTTTGACAGTTAATTGAAATACCAAAGAGCTTCCTGGAGCGGGGAACAACGAACAAACCTATTGATGAACTCGAAATGACAACAAATTTACTAACTCGCAGTTGTAGTTCTGTTTCCTTGATTGGAAATGCAGTTTTAAAATGAACGTATTTCCGTGGAGAAAAAATTCTTCAAAATAAGCCTTTTTTTAATCCAATGATTAAATAAGAAAATGTATATAAAAATGTACAATGATGTATAGAAATAAAAGGTGAACACACATTTTTACTTGCTGTTTGATTACATGGTTTTTAATTTGATAAAAAAAATTTACTTTTTTCGGTGTATACCTTTTTACAGGACATCATACTTGTAACAGACAAAAAAATCATAGTTATTAACAATTCTTTGAAACATCGGCAAATTTCATCATTTAACAAAATTGATATCGCTCCGTTAAATGACTCTCCAAGCGAAAAATGGAATAACCACCCAAATTGGGGAAAATGCAAGAAAAGAAATCTTCAGGATTTATTTCATGTGTCATTTAGGGAGTTATTTCTTGGAGCCAAATAATATTTAAATAATGTATGTATTTATAATATGATGATACCACATTTTTTTGGCTCTAAAAAACTGTTAAACTTAAGTCGCAATTTCTAAGAATGTTATTGGGGCACATTTATAGTCAAACTTTAGAACCGAGTCCAACGCCTCCCTCGAGTCTAATGTTAACACAGGTTAGAAACAGCTGCTATTCATAAAGAATTTGGGAGCTCTGTTTAGTAAAAAACACAATTCTATTACAATTTAATACTATTGCCTGTCAATCCATTGAAATTCAATACATTTTTGACAGATAGAAAAAAACAGCTTAATCAAAGAGTCAGCCGTTTTTAAGGTTTGAGCTCCAGTTTATCTTTTGGACCTGGGTCTAAGTTGTCTATGAATAAAAAAACTCGAAGTTAGCTTAGAAGAGACAAAAAAACAAATTATCAGACGACTATGAATATGCCCCATTATCATTATAGATTGACATAGATGTTCAAAGAAACGCACATATGAGTATGTATGTAGTTAAATAATGTGTGCGTACAATGCCTTTCCATAATAACAGGTTCAATTTGGACCTGCTGAATTATTTATCTAAAATTGCTTCATCAATAATTTTTGGACTCGCCTATAATTTAAAAAGATTATTTGACAAATTAATATGATCTAGATGTAATAATGGTAAAATTGTCAGCCATTTTGTTATATTTTTCTCTTTTTGACATTATAATTTAACAATGAACTCAATCATTTTTTTTTTTATTTAAAATTTTACTGGTGAAATTCCTTCAACAATAAATGTATTTATCCCGCATAAATCTGCTATAAATTTTTTAAAAGCCATTTATCAAAGCAAAAAAGCCTTTATTTGCCCATGTACGAGTAGAGTACCTACATTGTCTTTTATTTCAAAGGTAACACGGTTTGTTGACCTTAAATCTAGCGCTCAATGGAATGAATTGTAAATTAATTTGATGGAAATGATTGAATTATAGAACCAACAAAAAAAAAAACTCAAACAAAAAAAAAAAAAAAATATGTAAGAGAAAATTAATACATAGGTAACCTACCTTTGTAAAATATAAGGAAGAACTTAATACCATTAACTATAGGAGGGATTAATTTTGTCTTTGGATTTCTTGCTTGTGCGAGTAATTGTAAGGGGGATTGAATTCTCAAAAAAAAAAAAAGAAAATAGCCTCAAGGATAATGCGGTGGAAGATAATAAATTGGGTTAAAGTGTACCCACTCACGAAAAAAAAATCCAAATCATGCTTGTTTTCTGCTTGGTGAAATCGCTGTGTAAATTATGTGTTTTTTTCTGTGGGAGGATAATAACAGATTAATATATGAAAATTAGCTTGTTTCAGTGGTATTTTAAGTTCAGTCTTAATAGAGCTATAACTTCACCCTTATATTCTCTTTGTACGTACCCTTCTTACATTATTGATATAGAGTCTACAAAAAATCGATTTAGTGACAGAGTAGTAAATATTAATCTTTTTTAATGAAATTGACATTAGAAAGAGGCTGTTCGAATAAAAAATAATTTGGTGCTGTCATATTGTAGAAAAATCGGCGTGAAAAGCGACACATTTTTTATATGCTCCTATATAGCAATTAGTGTTTATTAGTGTATAAAATAAAATACACAAAATTCATCACGAAGATCAAGGTTATACGTACAGTCCAGGTTAATATAACTCGAAAAAGGGGCAACAAAATAAAAAAATAGATATTCTAAAAGTTGGGACATAAGCTTTTTTCGGGTTAAAATGCACTTCAATAAAGTTATTCGCAAAAAAGTAAAAAAAAGTACCTACCTAATTTACAAAAAAGCTGAAAAGCATTTATAACTTCTCTACCTTTTAGGGTAAAATATCTCATTACTCGACAAAAGGCGGATTAGTTAAGTAAATTAAAGTCGGTTTCTGAAATTCTTAGGGATATCAAACTGATGCAAATCTGTCAAAAAATATCAAAAAATGCGCTTTATTTAAAAATCTGACAAAGAGTCAAAAAAATTAATCCTGATACACATATTTCCAAAATTACTCACGATTTCAAAAAATGCCCTTAAAATGTATATGCTAGCCGCCAATATTTGCTGAGATAATGTTGATAATATACAAAATTGTGTTTTTCATTCAAGGTAGGAGGTAGTCGTCTTCTTGTTCTACTTCTGCCTAAATGAACATTTCATCAAAGACAAAACAGCCTGTTCAGTATTCATTTAAAACCAAAAGTTTTGTGAAGGACATAAAATGTAAGCCTTTTTCACATACCCTTCTTATTTATCATCGGTAGGCATATTATTAAATATAATACTTTATAGTCAATGAAATCGCCATTATTTCCTTATCTTTTATTCATGGGTAAAAAAAAGTCATAATCTTCGTCCATTCAAATTCAAATCACCTAAATTTATCACGTTCTCCCTAAAAGGAAATAATTGTTTGACATCAAGACTGTTTATAAGATGATTTGCATAAATTTATTTAACTGTGACAATGTTTTTTATTTCAACTGTTTCCTTTCATTTGTATGAGCTATGGCAATAAAATTCTGTTAAAATAAAATACATTTGTTTTATTGCGTCAAGTCCGGTAGTTCTGATTATTTGCTTAGTTGTTCATGATGTAGGCGCTAAACGCAACGTTTTCAAAATTAAAAATTATACTCCCGGAACCTTGTCGTTTTGTAAGAATGCTCCTTTGCTTCAAAACCGGTAGTTCTTGTTTGTTGTTGTGTTGTTAACGATGCTAGGCCAATGATAATTTTTCCAATTTTTTTTTTTTTGAAGGGCGCTGAATTTTCTATACACAAAAATAATGTGGGTTGTTTGGAAACTTGCTCTTGTTAAAATATGAAAACCCAAATAAGAACATGTGTTTTTTCCCATGCAAATCCTATGGAAACCGAAAATGTCTAGACGTTAGATATTTTAAACTCAAAATTTTACAGTCGTGTTTTTATTAATGAACCGAAACATTTAAGCCTGCACTGAAGGTTCTATATTTTATTTGAAACGCCCAAGTATACGAAAAACAAAACTGACAGATATGTTAATCTTCCTTCCAACTGTCAAACCGCCATTTCTATTAAACAAAAATGGCGGAAAGTTAAAATGTTTTCTATCGTTTTTGAAATATTTAAAGAAGCCATAATTTTTGGTCAGGTAACTTCACGTTTTAGACGAAATTTCATTTAAGCTCTAGTTCAATGTTGAGTAGACCTGAATAGAATCGGTGAGTGTAAGAACAGAATAAGCGCCAAACTGAAAATTCAAGAAAAAACTGAATTGATATCCCTCAGGAAAAAAACTTATGTTTCTGTTTGATAATTTATGTATAACAGACTTCTCTTTGCTAAAAAATAAATTTTTAATTTTTATCCAATGGCGCTTGTTCAGTTCTTACACTCATCGATTCAATTAATTTCAACTCACACCACCTGAACATAATTTTAAACCAGTAGTAAAGTTCAAACTGCCACTGCAGAACTGGCCATTATAAACTTTACGGACCAAGTAAAAATACATAAAAAAATATATATATATCTTGTTTTCAACTGCCAAAAGCTAGTTGAAAAACTTCATAAGATTTATTTAATCCAAACTAGGTTAACTTTCGATGGAAAAGTATAGCTTTAGAATCTTTACGTTTCTACACTGATTTCGTTTGAAAATTTACTAAATTCATTTCGTATGTGGTTAACAATCTGTATGGTTGCCAAAAAAAAAGACCTATAATATGAAAGGACTGTTAGAAAAAGGACAATTTATCAAAACGACCCAAAAACTAAACAAACATTTTACCAACCCATGAGTGAAGACATGTGTATTTTATATATGTACGTCTTGTAAATATCTCCCTTATGCCCACTCTATTGTAAAAAATGTTGGGCTTAACTTTCAAATTACCTTAGTCTTATGTTCCTTTAAGATGCAATCATGAACAAAAAAAAAAAAATTAAATAAAATAAATTGCAAACGACTTCTTTTTATTATAATGTGTATATTCCTCCTACATGGGACTCCTTTTAGGCTCCACAGTGTGAACCAGCAGGAAAGATATATAATTTTGATGTGTTGTGGATAACATTTTATGGCAGAATAAGTCATACTGAAATTCTGATAGCCTAAATCATTCTATTGTATACTCAAGAATGGTTATTCGTTATTCCCAAACAAAATTTTAGGGTACACGATGAATGGCTTTGGGAATTGAAATCCTTTCTATTTTTACATCCTTTGCGGTCTTCATTTGATGGCTAAGCAATAAGCATATAGGGGATGTGGTGAATATTTTATGATTTATAAACTTTTTTTTGTATATACCGCAACATATAAGTAGATAAGAGTCGTATGGGTTTGGCTGTTGCTATCTAATCCATTTGTTGTAGCCTATGTTAGATTTCTTTTTGTTCATAGAAAAATAAAATGAAAAATCTTGATAGTAAAGCCAATAATTGGTTATTTTGCTTGAAGCAGAATCAGCATAAAAAAAGGCATTTCGGTTTACAATATGTAAACGGATCAAAGGGGATTTTTTGGGTTTTGTTTCGATTTACATTTATACTTTCCGCACAGTCAGTCATAAAGGTCCCTCTTTTATTTTGCAAAATGTTTTTCAATATTCATTTTTTATGATTCGAATTTCCAAAGTTTATCGGAAATAAAATAGATATGTACAGTGTGTTATTAAAATATTTTTATTTATTTTTTTTTAGGGTTATGTTTCATTTGCACTCTTTAATTACTTTTTTTTTCTATTGCTTTATTGTATCTACCATGGCTATGGGCTATGCGTCATGAATTTTCTTACATAAAATCTCTTCCTGTTACCGAATATACATTTGTTGCTTTTTAATTTAAAAGGCTATATTTTTACACTGCCTGTCATTTTAATAAATCCAATTTTTTCCTGCATTTGCAAAATATTGGGCTACACGATACGCTTTTAAATACCTACTTATTGTTTCGATAAACTTTGAAATGACATATTATATCGTACATATATATATTGTACGAACCAATAAACTTAAATGTGATTTTCCTCCACATAAACTTTAAAAGCGAGTTATAACGAAAATACACTATCACGATAAGTATCAACACATGTATCCTTTTCTAATACTTTTTTGACATTGTGTTAATACCCAGAGCGATAGTGTGAAAGACTTTTTTCACTGAAGTTTGACATCTTTTAAATTTTTTGACGTTTAGCTGTCTACTTTTAAATAAGGAAGAACAATACAAACGTCAAACCTCATTGGAAGAATAATCAAAATCAGATGTGATAATTTTGTCTGTGTAAATAAATAATAAAAAATAGTACCTAATTGTTTAACATCACGAACGACCTAGAAAAATTTTTCAGATCGATAAATTTGTAAGCATTACAGTAAAAACTGGTTTCGGTCGATTTTGACGCCACTGACTATCAATCATTACAATTCACTTCATTAGAATGTATTCAAGTATTAAATTTGTAGTTTTAGCTAAAAAGAGGTTTGAAGTTTAATTTTTTGAAGGAGAGGATATACTCGAATGACCGGCAGTGTACCTATTCTTCAAAAAAAAAACTTAAGCATTCATTTTAAAGCTCATCATTTCATTACAGCATTAAATTAATGACCAGGGCGTTTACACGTCCTTGAGCATTTAATAATTTCGTGCTGAATTAAAAAGAGGATTGGCTTTGGCACAAAAAAAAAGCAACTATATCTTTAGGTATTTTTTTCAAAAGATAATAATTGTAATATTGTATAGCCAAGGTGCCTTGGGTCTTCGACTTGTCTGTATGTATATAGTTTTGTAATAAATAAACATGAGATTTTATTTTTCTTTAGCAACAAAGTAAAGCTACATTACAGAAGAATCGTCTGGTATTCTTTTCACCATTTTACCAATTTAAGCGGTTGCATAAACACTTCTGATAATATTACAGCATAGCATTTGGTCTTGTCAACTAGAAAGCAATTTAAGCAAGAATCAAATTTTTTTCAAAAATTGCTTGAAAATAGAAAAAGATCAAAAAATGTCTTCATATTGAGTTTCATGAATAACAGTTATTCTTATATTTACACAAAACTGATATGTAGAGGGAAGGTAGGACCCATTGCGCCAAATTTGAGAGAAAATTTCAATATGTTGGGAATATTGTCTGAACTGATGGCGGAACCGAACTAGATAACGGAAAAACAAAAGCTACGTTCGGAATGCTGTCTTTAAGCTTAAAGACCAAGTTTACAATGTTGAACCCGTGAATTTTTATGGATGCAGCACTTAGAAAGTCACATCTGCATCATCACAAAAGAGCTGCAAATTTCGTAAATAGAAACGTCTTGAGAGTTTTCTGGCTCAAACGTTTCGGCAATGATGAATGGGCAGGAACCCATTGAATCTATTATATGAAGACGTTAGTGGCAGTGGATTGTTCATACGCTTCGAAAGGGCAACGAGTTCATTGCGAGTCAAGCGATAGATCCCTTTCATTCAGACAGAAAGACGAGTGAGCTGACCTAGAAGCACAGGGCGAAGAACGATCGAAGAAGCTGAATTACATATCCAGGAACCATATAATCACGTTTGAACAATTTCCGAACTCATGCTGTTTAAGCCATATGTAATTGAAAAAACGATTAACTCTATAAGTAACTTGATGTGTATTTTTCCATTAAGTTCAGAGAAGCCTTCCTCAAATTTAAACCACAAAAATACAAAATTTCAACTGACTTTATATTTAAATAACAAGTAAACAAAAAAACACTTTCCTTTCAACCACACAACTTCTAAATCATCATACAACCTATAGACCAAAAAGACAATAAGCTGCATGAGCATTTGCTATTACCTTCATTATTATCTAGGTAAGGTTATACCTAAAGTTTTTCGTCATATCGATTGAATTTCTTAACTGATGAATGAATAATTCACTTTGCCCCCTACATATACCCAGAGTGTGGGGAAAAAGTTGTAATGCCTTTACAATACAGTCAACTCAATGGTAGGTACTTTTAGTAAAAACAGAAAGAAAATAAAACTAAAAACAAAAAAAAAAGGAGGTACTTATAGCTTACCCATGTGTCCAGGGATTTGACATTATATTCATGAATCATAAGCACACACAATAGTACACAAATAGATAGGTACAATTTTTTTATTCGAAATAAACCGCGCTGCCATGCCGATGCGATGCCGTGACCAGAATGTTTTTTTTTTTCGACTTCGAGTCTATTGGACTCGACTAACAATGCCTTTGCTCCTTTCAATGGCGGCGGCTAATATGGTAAAGTTTTGGGGCCAATTGAGGTGGACAAAACAGCGTGTTGTATGCGATATAATTTGTATGTTTGTATCTGGAGTATCTATAGAACCACATCCTCAAACCCTTCAAACAATCAATCAATCAATAAAGCAAAAAAACAACAACCACAGAACTTTCCCTTAATGGGTTCACTGTTTTATAGTATAGTGGCCGAGTTGCACTTGCAGTATAATTCAGTCACTAGCTGATTGTCCAACTGATGTCCCTTACGCGGCTTTGCAACGTTATAGCTGGTTGTGTCGTTAGTGTCACTATTTTTTGTAGACATTAGATGTCTTGGTGCAATTTTAATTGTGTTTCACTTGATTGTGTTTACACTTCGCATAACCGCAACGCAAAAGACAAAAGTTTTATGTTTTTTTTTATCGTCTGGAAAAAATAAAGTGCTTTGTTTTGTTGTTGTAATTTGCATGTGTCGTAACTCACACCGTTAATCTAGTGGCCCAAATCTGGTATATCGATGAAAAAGTAAATTAATTTTAATTGTTTTGTCCCTTTCACTCCTTCCTGTAATGTTAATATTGTGTTTCAGCGCCATTTTCCTTTAGATACACCATGGAGGAAATGCTTTTAAATTTATTTATATAAATTATTTTTTTAGTTATTTTTTTTTTGTTTGTTTTTTAAATATACATACATATATATTTATATATAAATGTCACATTGTCAGTAGCTATGTAGCAATGAATGGTAATTGAACGAATTCAAGTTACAGGGTTGTCCAGGATGTCGCAGGTAATAGTGAGGCTATAATTTTAGATCGTTTATCGCCTAGCACGCAGTATTCCATAGCAGTAACGGCTATTAGGCTTGGAAAAAAATATCGCAGTAGGCAAATTATATTTAGAACTCTAGGTAAATCCACTATAATAATATATAACCATGCTGGAACGTTGATTGACCTAATTGTGTTTATTTTTTTTGTTGTTTATATAAAAAAAAAAAAAACAGATTCGCCTAAGACTTCCCATCAACAGGACTTTAACGGAGCCATGCCACCTAATAAAGCCCTCAATCCGGCCATTTTAATGGATGACATTATATCAACTTCGGCGAGCAATTTCTCGAATTCCACACAACAGCGAGAGCTTCCACCAGTAAAATATAATTTTTTTTTAATCATAAAATAATATAACAACAAATTTCAAATTAATTTTTTATTTTAATTTAATTTTTTTTTGTTATTGTCTGAATTTTCAGATTCGCGGCGTAGAAATTGGGATCGTCCTTATTGTATTGATGGTATGGGCAGGAGCTATAGCGTTGTTCTTTAATCGTTGGGGTAAAATCAGAATGTTGCTTCCCTATCAGCCAGATTACAAACATGAACAGCTGAAAGTACCCGGCACAGGAGTGTGTGCAGGAGGTGTGTGCACAGGACAACATTCGCATCAGGTAAATTTATTCGACCAAGATATACATTTGAAGCATAGCACATAAATTTATATAGCTATATGTATATACCAATGAGTATATATGTATCTCCTTGATTAATCTTCATACATCAGGTCATCTTGTTGGCAATAAAAGCAATTTATATGTTCCAGACTCCGTTTCTTCTTTATACGACGCGACGAGTGCCAAGAACGTGAGATGGGATGTATTTTTAGCTTGCTCTGATTTGTTCATTTTTTTTTCTATATTACTTTTTGTGGAAAGTTTATTTTACCAACACGAAAACTCGATGTATGGAGTGAAATTAAAAAAGAAGTAAAAAAAAAACAAATTGTTTTTTTTTTAAATAAATTTCATACATTCATCATCATATTCATAAAATAATTAATTAAAACGAGAGAAAGAGAGGAAAAGCGCGTGAAGACAACTTTTCATATTTTTTTTTTATAAGAAATCTAGAATCGTTATAAACCTTACCGTAAAAATAATATTTAAGGAAACATAATGTAACCTTCTTATACGTATTTTTTATCAAATTTTTGAAAAATAACTTTGATTTTGTTCAAAAAGAAATTTTTCAAGTGTAAATATGATTTAAAATGTAAATTCTACTTTGATTTACAAATTACGTCGTTGCTGTCGTTCAGAAAAATTTCCATTTTATGTTGTTTTTTTTTTCAGTGTAATTTTCACTCAAAAATATTTTTGACACGCATAAATAATGTTAATCCACATTTTTTTTGATTAAAAAATTCCTAGTTGTTTTCATAGAAATTTTCAAATTTGAATCAAATAAAAAAGTGCGTATTCGCCCCAGTGTACAACTGTTACGCATTACCCTCATTGCCTGCAAAAGAACCAAATAAAATAAGGTCAAAATACGATTTCCTTATAATTTTTATAAAAGAAGAATGTCGTATTAAAACAATGGAGAAAAATTTATTGATCATTCTATAGAAATGATCGCGAGCAAAAAAAAATCAACTTGTTAGTTTAACATTAAATTTAATTTATTTTGTCGAAGTGATTGAGTGAAATCTGAAATAAATGTTTTGGAAAAGATACATAAATTGGTCATTCTATATTTGTCTCAAAAATCCTAAAGTCCCTATTACTTTAGGGGAGCGTTCCGAAAACGGAACGTAGTGATTTCATCTCATCCGTCAGGCAGACTATAAATTACTTGTAGGTAGTAGACATTATTTTGAAAAAAAAAAAATTGAGGTTATGTACGTCATAAAGTCATGTCTTATTACTTTTTCTTACAAATCCAAAACATGCTTTATATTCCTATGTAAAAAGTGCACTATGGAACTTAAAATATGTTATATTGGAGTCCGTCTAGTGTTGAATATCTAAAATTAAAAAACAAATGAAATTACAGCTAAATTGCCCTGTACACTTATTCCCGAACCTAATCATTTTCAAAGGAACCTTAAGGTAGAACTTTTGTGCATAGTGTCACTTGACTGCTCGGGAAGCTACTTTTCGATAACTTGTGACATTAGCTTCAGACATCTTCCAAATATTATAGTTGACCCTTTTTACTCCATAGGTAGTCAAGAACTTTTGATTTAGAGGATTGGGTCACCATGAAAAAAACTTAAAAAAAATATAAAAATGCGTTCTTTCTCTACGACAACCTGACACTAAATTATGTATAACTTATTAAAACAAAGTGTGGAAAAATTGACAGCATGTACTCGTAGATTCCAGAACATAATAAAAATCTGTGTGAACAAAACAACACGTTTCTTCCCAGTTTGTGTGTTTATTGAAAAAAAAAAAGTTTTACCAAAAAAAAATCAACTACATGGTCGTATGTTTTGTTTATAGGTAAGAATGTGAAATATAACTCCCTGGTGAATTAAAAGAAAAAAAGTTGTTAACACGCTCAACACGATTAAAAACACCCATATGAAGAAATCATTAAATAATTTAAACATTAATACCGCGCATTTGTGTCGGGTCATTTTAATTTTAATTTCATGTTACTACGTTCTAATTTATTCAATAATAGGGGCTATTATTTTTAATGCTTAAATTATTTTTAAAAAAATGACCACTTAAAAAACAAAAGAACTAACGGCCAAAAGTATGCAAAAACAATTTATATTAAACATATTTAGCGATATTTGCATCTTTCAATTTTGGTTAAATATGAAAATAGGCAAATTTCAATAAAAAAAGAATGCCAAAAACTAAAAATCGAACGTTAAAATGGGACGCCCAAAATTTGAAAGCAAAATTCAAAAACCCATATTTTATCAAAAAAGATTATTTTGCCGAATATTAAACAATTCACCACACTTTATCCGAAAATAAGTTAAATTAAAATTAAGTTTCAAACCTCTTTCTCTCTTTTATTTTCTAAAAGTTTGGTAAAAAAATAAAGTAAAAAAAAAAAAAATAACAAGCATTAATCACTCACATTTTCATCAAATTTAGGTTCATGCATAACATTTAATAAAATTCCCACTAAGTCTATAAATGTATATTCGACATAGGCAAATTTTATATTTATCAACAAATTCTATTTATTTGTTTTTTTTTTTTTTTTTTTGATATTGTAGAATATACACTCTGACATGCTCATACAGGTACATAAAATATTTCCAGTAAGATTCACGTAGTTTAGTTTTAAATCAAATTAATTAATTTTTTTAAAACAAACAATTTAAATAAATCCAAAATTTCACCTTTAAGATAACGTAGATTCCACGAGCTTTATTCTTAAAATACAAAATTATATTATAATAGTCCCTCAAAAAAATAATTTTTTGTTTTGCAAATTTAATGGAATTAAATGTTCCTTGTTAGAAATATTTTTATATATATATTGTTACACCCCTATCCTACGCTCGATCCAAGGCCGAGTTGACATTGGCTAAGATTGGTGGCAAAATTGGGAATGTTGATAGTGTGTTGTCACCATAAATTGAAACGTGTGTCAACCTATAATATACATAGATTTGATTCTGCTTGCTTCCGCTTAGTAATTTTGTTAAAAGAATAGTTTATTAAAACCCCATTTTTAATGTCATGTCCTTCAAGTTATAATATTCTTTCCTTCATAAATTAGATTGTTTTTAGTTAAATGAAAAAAAAAAAACCTAGAATTAAACTGAAAAAAAAAGAAAAAAAGAAAATTGATTTCCATCACTCATTCATCTATATATAGTGCTTGCCGCGTTGTGAGGGCTGTGGTATATTCGATCGATGCTTTCAATATCCACGCCGAGAATTGGAACGTGACTGTGGCTGTCAGTTTGCGCTCTTGCACAAAGCTGATGTAGAGAGCTAGCAACCAGCACACGGTGATGGTGCCGGTACACACGCTGCTGCATCACATAGCACAAAAAGTGGCGGCACTATCGCTGATGTTGTTGGTAGTAGTGGCGGTATTGTTGAGGATTCACCCGATCACCATTCTCAAATCCAATTGCAGCAGGATAGTTCACAACATAGTTTAAAGACAACACAATCAATGCCAAGTTGTCTTGGCCAGAGGTATAAACAATCATCGACAATGCAGCAGAGGTCTTCGGATGAGCAATTTGACGATTTCGATCTGCTCGATCAGGAGGCGAAACGTCAAATTATATTGAAACGAAGACGTCTTTTCAGCCAGTACAGGCAATATGAGCAGTGGCGTAAGAAACAATTCAGCTATGACAGTTATCATTACCGTCCGTTGGTAAACGCTGCCGCCACTAAACGGCGTCGCTTGTATCGCCGTCAATACTCGTGTGTAGAACATAGTGAGGGCAGTCGCGATAGTCATGATTCGAAATACTATATTCCAAATGAGAGGTCAGTAGGGATGGTGGCGGCGGCGGAACCATCCAAGGAGAACAGCCCCAGCCAATCGAATAGTGTAAGTGTAAACCTCCTGTGCCATCTATTCCGCACCATTCACGAGCATTGTTAATAATACACATAAAAGCACTCTCATGCACCTTTTATGAATCACCAAACTCACCATAGTATCAAGTGTCCTCCATCGTTTTGTCAGAGATGTGTCCTGTCATTTCCATTCATAGAAAAAAAAAATTGTTTCACAGGCGATCACAGCTCAAGAAACCGAATAGAAAACTTTACTTAATAATTCGTTTCGAAACAGCAATTAAAAAAGCACATAAGGTACTGTGAGTCATATATTAAAAATGTATTTTTTAGACAACTATTTGTACATTAACATACATCTTTTGAAATTGCACATAGACACTTAATACCGCACCCTTGTACACCAAAGATGATAAGTAATTATTATTAACAAAGCCACCAACGTATGTAAGCTTAAAGCCCAAACCACTGTAAATCCCTGTTAAATCACTGAATAGTTGTGAGATCTGAAATTGATAATTATGGAAATCATCTGGGTTTTTCCTGTGTAAATAATAACTAGAGTTGTTGATAGGTCATTTTTTTGACATAAGAAGGAAGTAATTAATAAGGCTAAGAAAATTTTTTATAAATATGAATGTTCTTGGCTGAAAGACAGAATCAGTGCCTGAACGCGGTCTAGCTATTCCAAGGTTGAAACGAGTATAAGTGATATATGTATAATAAATAATATATCAATATGTTTTTTTTTATGAAGCTGTCATGTTTGAAACCGTTTAAAGGCTTCTCTAATCTATTGCGAAACCGGTGCGAAACATTTGTGATGACAATAACGTGTTTGTTATTGTTTTTTGGTTGTCATATCCAAATGTTTCGCATTGGTCTGGGAAAGCCTTAATCCAAACAACGCAGATAAAAATGCCTGTTGGTCAGGTGGACCAAATTTCCCAAACTCAATGGACTGAAACGACCCGAAACTTTCATTTGAAAGTTAATTGGAAAGTAAAGCAGAAACATGTCTTAATTTCAATCGTTAGTATTACAGTATTTTTTATTGCGGTCAGACCAAAAATATTCAAAAAATAAACAATTTAAATCAGGCGCAATCCTAGTTTTTTTTTTTTTTTTTTAAATAACTCCCGTGATAAAACCCGTGGGCAAATGGTGCCAACTGCGTTTAGCCAAGCGATTTTTATTGTAAAACGTGTTTACAACCCATATATCCAATTAGTGCTTAGAAAAACAAAAAACTTGAAAGCTACTTTGTAGTTACGAGTATCTAGTTATAATTTGACCCACCCTGTGCACAAATTTCTCTTAATCTTAATCTTGAAAGTCAACAAAACTGTAGCAGCATAAAAATTCGTTGGGTTCATAGACAGAGTATAAACCGCGTACTCATAAGAAAACAGTATACCAACCTACTTGTATTTAACATTTTTAATGCTATCTTCAGAATTTCCATTAAAGTTCTTTATATTTTCCAAATACCTACTTCTGAAAGAATTACCCATAAAAAACTTTTCCACCTCTGCATTAAGTTTTTATTAGAAATAAACTTCCATAAGACTCATGGTCTAATAATAAAAACATGGTCTATTGAACTGATGAACATAAACATCATTCTCAGGGAGTTTCTGTCGAATTGAATTTTTTACTTTTTTGAAGATGAAAATAAATAAAAGAGCTTTGTAGATTCAAAGTTTATGTAATTGTGTCTTTTCTGCAGAAATAAAGAGACAGAAGAAAAATCTTTGCACTTGACTGTAGGAAGCATATCGGCTTTAAACTAGAGATGAGGATATAAACTGTACTGATTCAAGTTTTCAGGAACAGCAAATTTCAAATCACAGCTTTTCCCGAAATTTTGCAAATATAATGATTTAAGAAAAGAACTAGGGTTTCACCATTTTTTGAAAGCGATGGGTTCGATTACTTTTTTGTAATCGATAGATTTTTGTAAATATAAAATACTTGTACATAAAGGAAAAAATATCAATGTTTTAAATGCAAAAATGAAAATGTGGAAGTATATTGAATGGCAAGATACCAAATCCAAAAAAAAGTGTTACACATTAAGGTTAAGGTATACCTAATATTGGTTTCAACCACATAAATAATAAAAGAACTATATACCCACACGCTAACAAAAATTGCAGTGAAGTAAAGTTTTTTTTAAATCTTTCTACACCACAATATCTAATTTGATGTTTGTCACCAGAAGTGAATCTCTGACGATTTAAAATTTACTATTTATTGATAAAATGTCAAAGGGAACGTTGGATTAAATACTGTTCTGTGCGCAAAACCCCCATGGGTTTCATTATGAAAACCAGAGGTACCTATGCTTACATTGTTACCATATACATTTATGTTAGCTACTATAGGCCAGTCGAGAGAGTTCGAAATCAATTTCCATTACCTCAAATTTTATGTTTAAAATCATAGATGGGTCAATTTTATTATAATTTAAAATAAAAAGTATTGTGCGTAGTACGTTGGCCGCCATTTTGAAAAATGCGTTCGAGTCCATGTCTCGAGAACGGCTCGTTTTCATTTTCAACCACTCATTTTATATAAAATTTAATTATCTTTCAAAAACAAAATTTTGGAAAAAAATTGTGAGCGCACATTAAGAAATGTTTGAAGAATATTTAAACAAAAATTAATACGACATTTTTAAGCAAAGTTCGCAGATAATTTTTTTAATTGCGTTTTTTTAACAAAGATTTTAGTGATCAAACTCATTCAAATCAACCTACATATTACATATATTTTTATTTTAAACTCTAATGTTCGGCTGCACCAATACGTACATATGTATGAACAAACGTCATTTTAAGACCCAAAAACCTTTATTTTTTAAAAGCGTTTGGCGTTTGGTGCAACCGCCCATAAGTTAATTCCTCTTTTGATTGCATTCATAAGATTTTAGATGAATGTTTTTGAAAAAAAAATCCTGTGCCAACTGTCCTATATAGGTACAGTAAAATCTCGAAATAAGCTAAATTCTAGAAGTAAATAATACCTATAGAAAATTTCCGCTATAATCTAGAAATATTTTGTTTTTGTGGTTTATTGTGCACTTTTACCAATCATGCATTTGATAAATTTAGATTTTACAAATAAATTTATAACCGAAAACTCGTTGGAAAAAAGTATATTATGTATATTGGCGCCTATCTGGTCACTGAACGGAGTTACGTGTGCCGGGCAATGTCTCCAAAAAAAGGCAGTTAAAATCATTTTAACCAGACAAACCACTTAAACACAAAAAATAAAAAAGACTTACCAACATTTCTCAAAGATGTTAGCATTTACCGGTAAGCTCTAGAATTTTCCTATTTCGATTTTTTACAGTAGGTATCACATAAACAAAAACAATAAAAACAAACAGATCTAAACATAAAAAAGTGCATACATGTTTTGAAACATAAAACCAATGCAATGGAGCTATGAGTAACGATGTTAAGTATCGCATCTTTATTTTAACGATCAATCTCTATTTTTACTCGTATAAATATAGACACACTAAAGTGGAGTACAACGCTCGTTGGATACAGTAACTCTCTAATAAACGTGATTTATCCTCGTTATGATGTTTATTTCCAAAAAGGTCACACTGAAATTTATTGCGCACAGTTGGTATACGAATATTTTGTGGATTTATTTTTTGTGTAGATACAGAACTTACATATGAATGTATGTTTCCTTACCTATCTGTGCAAAGTTTTTAAAGTTCATTTCATGATGTTGTTGCGAGACGATTTATGTTTGGAAAATGTTTGAAATTTAACTTTCTCTCCCATGACCAACAAAGTTATTAAGTCATCTATTAGATTTTTTTGTGTTGTTGTTTTATATAAAGTGTTATTGCATAGAGATTAGATTCAACCCGCAGTGTAATGCAATTATCTGCTTGGTTTTTGATATTAATTTTCTTTGGGTGGCTGGTTAGAGTCGTTTACGTACGACACAATGTCTATAAATTATGGTATACAAAGATATTAGATGGAAAAAGGATTTTGTTTATTGAATTCATTTATCCGACATCAGTCCCAGTCCCTTCACTAGCTCCTTTGGAGCTGAATATAAGATCCTTTGAAAAGAGAAAAAAAAAGTCAATTTAATGAGGGTAAACACTGATAAAACCATCTGGCAAGGACTTAGAATGTCTGTACTCATCCTTTGCACGAAAAATGAGGGCATTCATTTTGTAAACGTCATCGATCCAGAGTTTTTATTTGGGGCTTTAAGATATTCGATGACAATCTTTTAAATTTGACTTTATGGGCGTTGAAAGTCTATCATTGAATAAATTATGATATTAGACCGGCAGATAATGGGAAGATTTTCAAAAAGGTCTACTCTCGTTTATTTCGGTTTACTGGCGTGGATAAATTGTTTAAAAGGAATACTTACAGATCTATTTCTAAAAAAAGTCTTGAATATACATATATTTAGAAAAGGAATGTAAAATGGACAAACAACAAATTATTTTACTTATATGTACATACATATATTAATCCACAGAATTTTTATACTGGTACTTATCTGACAACATTCTTTTATGCAGAACTTGAGATTTAGATCCATCATAAGTAGTCTCGATAATAGTAATTCATTTATCTGGGATAAGTAAACTCTAGCTCGTTTCTCCCTGAGATTTGAGATGGTCCCAAGAAAACCAAGTAATGGCTACCTTGCGACCGAAGGACTAAACTTTCGGCACCGGATATGAAAAAAAAATTGTACAGAATATTACGGAGGCAACCATCAGATGGTGGTCCCCATGCCATTCATATATCTGCACCTCTTCTGTTTCTGACATCCTGTATATACGTACATATATACATAACCATAGCTATATCAAAAAAATCAACGGAAAAGACAGATTATTTATGTATATGTAGGTATACTTTACAGATTTATCTGAACAAAAATTAACATTTAAATACATACATTACATATGTACATATGTACATTATGTACGTCAGGATCTACGTTATGCGTTCAAAATCAACACGACTTGTTAACCACAAATAAAACAGTTACGGTAGTTTATAGACAAGCTTATTAAAGCATATTCACCTGTGGTAACGCTATTTATTCGCCTTTCTATTATTTTGACAGCGTTTGCGTGTCAATCAACTCATCAACCAATTGAATTTTCAATTGCGGTTTTACGTACTGTCAAGCTCACTCGTACACCTACTTGGTAGTTAACCACAAATAAATTTAAATTTTCATCTGAAATTTATTTATGTAGGTATGCTTAAAAAAGGAAATGTCAAAAATTATTTAAATTTAATAAATCAAAAGCTAATTATGGATGTAATAAAGTGTTTGATGAGGGTTTGCTTTTCTTTGGAATCTGTAAAAAGTTTATCAGGGTTTAGGCAACGATTTTTTTTTGTGTTGGGATTTACATTATCTGCATTGAAAGGGGGATAACAGCTATAAAATTGGAAAATTTCGAAAACAAAAGTGAAAAAAGGGTCATAATTGACAAGCTGGAGAACAAAGGCGGAATTGTCGAGTACATTTCTGTCATTAGGAAACTTAAAAAAAAAACAATTAACGGTATTGGAATATTTATTTATGTATATGTATATGTACATAATATTACTCAATATCTGTCTTTTGACATACATATGTATGTATAAATAATAAAATGCAAGACTGGGTCGCATGAACTTGTTCCTATGTTATATTATTTATAACAAACAAAGAAGTACAAAAACAAGTCATTAGAGAAATATATGAAAGTATAAAATTTGAATTGCTAAAATAAACCAAAAAAAGGAAAAGGAGTTTGAGCTCAAAACGAAAAAAAAAACAAAAAAAAGAACTGTTCATACATACATATATATTATTTATTAGAGAATTTGGTGTGCAAAAAATTTTAACTTTAAAACAAAATTTCAAAAAATAATATTTTTTTGAAAATTTTGATTGGGATACTTTTAAGATTATGTAGTACCTCTTTCAAATAAAATTTTTGAGCACAATTCGTCAAACCGCTTATGAGAAAATCGGAGCCAAAACTTGTCCTCCAAATCTGAGAAAATTTCCAATATTTATATGAGTCAATTTCAACAAAGTTGAAATTTTTTGAAAACGCCTTGTTGACACTATTTTTTTTTTCTTTCTTTAGTTCCATATCAGCTTCGTAACATGGGTTTCAATACTTTATACTTCTTGTGTAAATTAGACTTAAGATAATTTCTTTTTTCTTACAAACAAACTCAAACAAAAATTCATTTATTTAAAAGTACATTAGTAAAATTAGTAAAAACCGTTGATTTTGTTATCAATTTTTTTCAACTTATTTAGTTCTATTATTAAAAAATGATATAGTCTCTTACAGTATCTCTGAATAAAATTTGAAAATATTATATTGTATCAAGAAAAACAATAATATCCTCAACGAATCAGTAAAAATAGCTTTATAACCATATAAAAACAATCAGAGACCTCTCCAAAAACAGGTAACCTTTTCCTGCATGTTTAATTTTATCTGCCAAGTTTTATTTTTTTTTACAAGCTGCACGCACTTAAAACATAAAGGCTTTTGGAGAAGGGTATATCGTGTGTTATACCCATTTGATATAACCTTCTGTAAATGAATCGTAAAAATCTTCTCTTAAATAAAAAAAAGAATCATTTTTATGACATTATATCATAATAATATTAAATTATGTATGGTACCTATATCAAGAAGTTATATTCGTGACAGCGAATTACAAAACGAAAATTTTTATGACACCCCTAGGGTAAATGTTACTAAATCCATCATTTAAAAAAAAAACACTATGTTGGATGTATAAAGATAATAATATTATATATATTTAAACTAAAACAAAAATATAATTTTAATACCATAGAAAAATTATCTTTAAAGCTAAAAAACATGCATTTAAACCTCTACACTCAGAATTCCCTTTCAATTATTTATACAAATTTATAAGGATATTTTATGGTCAACTTGACATTGTCCCTGCTTAGATAGAGAGCTATATAAGACAACTCAAGTATATCTTCATAATAAATTACCATACAAAATTATTTTAAATTTCAACAAGCTATAGAGGCAGCATCAAACCAAAAAAAAAAAAGAAAACAAAAGCATTAAGTAAGAGTACCTCATAAAATAAAAGAGAATAGGTAAACCCTCAAAACAACACAACTTTGGGTATACCTCGCCCATGCAATGGGTATTTTGAAGGATATTAATATTTCATGTTAGCTTGTATTGTCCTATATAGAACAAAGACACTTCGGGTTTATTTTAATAAGCGGCAAAAAATACTACCCTCTTATTTTAATTCTTCTCTTGAAATTACTATCCCAAAAATGTATTTAGACAATTTTAAACATAAAATTTTAAAGGCTCTAAATATGTATATCCCTTAATATTCAGGAATGGATTTCAGACATAAGCATTAAGCACCGAGACAACATTATAATTCAAATGCAATGTTGTCATAAGGAGTTTCGAAAGCACACATACTAAAAAAAGTAAAAAACAAAGAAGATGAATAACGCATTTTGTTGCACAGATAGATTTTCTACAACCAACTTAATGCGCTGCCTCACAAATTTTTTTTCGGCAAAATTCACAATTTTTCAGAATCCCCAAAAAAAAAAAAATTTCTACCAAATCCTGAAAACCCATAATTCCGAAAAAAACATTATTCCAAAATTCAACACACCTGAAACCCAAAAAAATACATTTGATATTTTTTTAACACTTCAGATGATCGTCACTTTGATCATTATGTAGGTTTTTTCCCCAGGTTACAGAGACAGCTTTCTTGTTGGAAGAATAATCAAAATCAAGAGGCTCAAATGGATTGAAAAAAGTAGTGAATTCAAAATAATAAAATTGGAATATTTATTGCTAAATCAAACAAAATAATTAAAAAAATAAAATATTAAAAAAAAGAAAGCAAAGTTTTTTTGTCAACAATTTTGTTTTTATTATTTATTTCCACAGAAAAAAATAGCCCGTTTTTATTGCATCTGATTTTGATTAATCTTCCAACCTTTGTTGGACATTTTTTTCTTGTTCTTCTTTATTCAACAATAAAAACCACTCCGAGAAATATCAAATCAATCTTAACACGTATTCGATATAGAGTTTGGATTTAACGAAGCTGGATCATGCTTTTTTTAAGCTCAAATAGACTTGTTAAAAAAACAGCAAAAACAGCGCCATCTTAGAAAAATTGGAGTTTCCATACAAAACGTATAAATGGTACGACATCAATCATTGCGAAAATAAACATAAAAGGGCCCAAGTGGCTTCCCTGAGGTACACCCAGGTAGTGAATGGATTCTGAAGAATACTACGGAATTTTACATGATGAATACATTTTTAATATAGAAAACCAATAGCTTTTAGCTTGAATAAAATAATATCGAATGTCTTAAATAATGATAAAGCTCAAACAAAAATTGAAGATATTAAACTATATCTAAATTTGTTCATTGTGTTTGAGGAATTCCTTTCAAGGATTCTAGGCAAGAACAGATTAGCGGTTTGAGTCTTTTTCCAAGTTCCTAGCTTAAGCTGAAAAAAGGGCGTGTCCTTCTAACTTCACATTAGTAGCAGAACAGTATGATTTATTTTTTTTTTTAAATGAAGATTTCAAAGTTTGGACTAAATGTTTTCTGGAACTACAAATAAAAGTTTTTAAAGTTTTATCTATTTTATATTTCAAAGGGACCGTTTAGCAGAGGTCTTGCGAGTTTTTTTACAGTTGTTTTCTATTAAATATCTTTTTACAGAGATTTTGATTTTTCAAAAATTATATTAGAAATACCCGGTTAAGCACACAAGTAGGTATTCTTTGTTCAACTTCAATGAAAAGTTTATCAATTTATGTTTCACTTAACCTAGATCATACAACACAACGTTTAATACAAAAACATAGAAAGTCGTAAGCTCTCTACTCATCGTCTTTATGTTTTGCTGTCTTTTTATAAAATCGCTTCATTGATTTGCAATAAATTTTCAAGTACCTGTACTGATGCACAATATCACGCCTTTTTCCATCTATAAACCACACACATAAACCTCGAAAACTCACATAAATTTTGCCTGTAAACAAAATTAACCAGCGCAAGTACCTGCAGTTAGTTATCAGTCCGTGTCGTTAATTTTTTTATGAATTATAAGCAAAATTGCGCTGCAGTAAAAAATTTAAATCTTAAAATAAAATTATACATTTTTTAATGATACCTATGTACACCATGTAAATAAGAAAAAAAAATTAATTAAATTCATGCGGACCAAATTGGTTTTTAATTTCATTTCAGTTTGACGGCGCCGATTGTGGAGCTTTAACATATCAACCACTTCATTTGAATAGCCGTGTAAGTTTCAATATCTGATAATCTACAGTCGTCTACTTTATTATAAAATGCCTGCTCACGTAGATATGTTAGAGTTCCAACAATGATTCTTTTTCTTCCTTCTTCAAAACATTAATATTTTTTTCTGTCTTATACAAATAATATCTACTACTTTCGATTCTGCATCAATTATTTTAATATTTAATTTGAAAACTTTTTACAGCACTTCCATCTTCTTCAGGAGGAACCATCAACCAGCATTGCGGAAAGATGCACACGAAGCAGAATTAATTCTGCAATATTTGTTTCGTCCGAGGGTCGTGGATTCGATTCAATTGAATTTCTTCGTAGACATGGTTCACAGAGTGTACTTTGCAGGAAAGCCCGAAGTGCTGAGAATATCACCGACAACGAACGAAAGGTAAAATCTGATGGTATATAGAAGTTTTGTAGGAATATGCTCAGTTCTTGTCATGCCACACTATACGAAAATGCCATTTTCATTTCTTTTTTTTTTATTTATTTTCTGTAGAAGAGCTTCTCTGAGAATAGACATTGGCGTAATGACGATGGGGAGAAACATCAACAACCTTCAGACGGAAAGGAAGGTGAATCAATTGAACTTAACGATGTTGGACCTGCGGTTGTTAGAAATAATTCCTGTAGTGAGGGAAATCAGGAAATCAGTAATCAGTGTACTACAGCTGTGACATGCCATTCGGCGACAGCAGTAACCACAGCTAATGTCATCGTTGGTAGTATATCCATCGAAACACCACCATCACATCTAAAAGATGATATTACTGTAATGAAACAGCAACAATCACTGGAAGACCCGATAACAACGGCTGAGTCACTAGAAGACAACAACAAACAATCTACTGCAACAACAATAGCAACAACAACACCACGTCCAAGAAAACTCGTCCATCAACGTTCTTCAAATGCGTCCGGTAACTATAGTCAATCCTCGCCAGGTGGTTCGCCACATCAAAGTACCAAAAATTTAAGTTTAAAGAATGTGAAACCGCGAATCATAGCTTTGCCGATGGTTTCGGTTTCAGGACCATCGCCACCGCACGATAAGGACTATTTGTAACATTTACCATCAGAGACGTTCATTTAAAATACAATTCTTTAATAATATTTACCTACATAATACCTAATATCATAAAAAAAATATCATAAATAATAAATCATTGTCCAAAAATGGTGGAAATTTACATACAGTAGGTATATAGTAAATTTGTATGTGGGAATTATTTGGATGTATTTCGTTGAGAGTTTTTCTTTCATCAAAAATAATAATGAATGTCTCTGAGTTATGTGGTAAAGTGGTAGTTTTTGTACATGACCAGGCGCCCATAATAATGATCTAAAACAACCAAAGTTTTTAATGAGTAGATTGTGGTTAGCTTTATCATTTAAGTGAAAAAATATATAAAAACAGAAAAAAACTTTGAATAGGTTTCTCGAAACTGTGGTAGACTTAGACCATTATTATTCATTGGGCCCTACCTATTGATTGAACTAGAAATTAGGATAGCGAGATTTATTATTATTTTATAAATGTATTATTTATTATTTTTAAGGATAACATATTATAAGTCAATTATTTTATATTGCATACTGTAAAATAAGAGGTAATATAAAATTAAATGTAAGTTCCAAGTTGCAGCATGTATAGTCAATAGGCAACTGATTAGAAGAGCAATTTTGCAAAGGGTTATACCTAGTTATTTTGTTTTAACATCGACATTTTATTTATCTTTACACCTTTAGAAATAGCCAAGCTAGGTTTTGGCTCGTATATGAAATTGGAAAAAAAATCGACTGGAATTTGTATTTTATCGTTTAGTTGAGTCGAAATATTGCTATCTCACTCTTTTAATTCCAAATCGATCTTATTATTCTGCGTATACTACTTGCTTGCTTACTTAATTCCTTGCACCGTATTATGGTTCCCTTGACGTTCCTGGAGATGTATTTCAACTCCCTCCAACTCTTCCCCAGGTGTGCTGATTTCTCTTCGACCAATCTTCGCCAAGTGTTTCTATATGTCGGTCCGCTCGTCTGCTTGCCCGCGTGAGAGGGTTCCATTAAATCCCGTGTCTTGCAATGCACTAATGCTCTGCCACTTAACTTCTTCATATGATAGGGTCAATGGGTTTATGACTTGTTCTCGTAGAAGTGATTAGAGAGAGATACGGCTGGACCAGAAAATCCTCAAGATATTTCGCAGACATCTATTTGCGAACGTTTGCAGATTTATTGACAGTTGATGTGAATTTCCAAGTTCTGCATCCATAAAGAAGCACAAATACAACTTTAGAGGGGAACAGTCTCCATATTTTGGATAGCAGAATTGCGGATAGTAATTTTTTCTCAATAGTCTCAAAAAAAATTTTAATAATTTTGTCAATCATGTGATGTTGGTTGATTAGCGCCATTTAACCAAAACCAAATCCATCTAAATATTGGTGCAACCGAATAACATATGTAAGCGAAAATAAATTTATTTGTTACCTATTGTTTTTGTATAAAAATTTTGTTAAGTGGCTTTCACTGATTTTGGAAATCAGGATACACATTTTTTGAAGGGTTTATTACATAAAATATTTAAAAAATAAAACTTGTGGTTTCAAACACTTTTTGCAAAATTGTATCTGAACAGAAAAAAGGAACTTTTCTAGAATACAATTTAAGAAATAAAACAAAATGTAAAAACATACACTATTTAAGCTCAATGTAAAATATATTAAATACTTTAGTCATCTATCCAATCTTTTTTTATTGTTTGAAAATTTTATAAAATGACAACACAAAGTCTTTGTAAGACAAAATTACAAAAAGAAAATAATTTAATAATGTATAATTAATTATTGATATGCGACTGAAAACATAAGTTAATTCATACATAAAAAAAAAACATGTTTACATAAATATTAATTAAAATTAACTACAGCTTTAAGGAAATATCAAAGTATGTATATTTCAATGTCTATAAGAAAACTTGCCAATATTTTACAAAATAGAAAAAAATGTAATCTATGTAATGCACTCACGAAATTATTTTCATTTATAATTGTTGTGTAAGAAAAAAAAACGTATCTACTAATAATAATAAATTCAAATGGAATATAAATAAAATCGAATGCGCAATGGAATAGAACTTTAATCAACATCAGTTTAGCAATTCAAAGATATTCCTAATTCTTGATGTACCTTACTAAACATCTTAATCTTCTCTTTTTCCAGTCTAGTTATAGTCGATAACTTTTACTCTCGCCTAAACTTTTATATCTATAAAGTAATAATAGCTTATTACATATCTACTATACCTACCAATCTTCACAAATTCGCAGCTTATTTCAATTATTCAATTCGCAAGCCAAAGCATTGGAATTTAACATTTAAGAACAATAATGGTTAATGTCAAAACCGAGTTTTTGTTTAAATAAATATGTTCTGGATCTAATTCAATTCAAATCGATTGCAACTCCTAATTTATTCTTATTCCAAAACAGAAAGTCATTGCCCTGATAGTTTTTATCTAATTTCAAAGAAATTAATTTTTTTCAAAAATGCTATACTGATGTGCCTTACCTTTATAAAATTCTTTAAAGTATGTATAGATTTTGTTTCAAAATCAATTAATTTTATTTCATTTAAAATATTTACTCTAGTAATTTTTATTTGTTTAAAGGGAAATAATCATAATATTATTTAAAAATACATACGAAATGGAAACAATGGAAAAGATATTACATTTCTAAATGGGAACCAACATATTGTTCATAAGACTAACTTGTATAAATTTAAGAAGGAATATAATAAACAAATATATATATATACATAAAATGTAAGTATACATTTAACAAAAACAAATATAAATGTTGTCGGAAACTCTTTATTTGCTCCTACACGGGACCATTCAGTGTCTTGTTCACACGAAAAATTGTTATGTTTAAGGAAATTCAAATAGTCTATCAGCTCGTACATTTAGATATAATGTATTAAATATTAAATTATTTGTTTAATATAAAATTATATTTAACGCTATTTTATTAATTTCTTTATTATTCTTGTCAATTTTAAATCATAAAAAAATAAAAATTTAGAAGTAAGAGTTTGTCTTTTTATTAAATATACCTATGGTAAATGCCTACTTCGTCATACACAAACATACATTTTGAATTAAATAGTTTGCCTTTGGTTACATTTTCTTTCAAGCCCCGGGGGAATTGAGAAAAACGATTTCTGGGATTATCCACGAAATGATAAAAGAAAAATGGAACTTCTACACAAATTATCGATAACATATATGAAATTATCGCTAGTGGTTAAGCTAAACCCTGTGAATACTCTAGGTTTAGCTAGTTGTTGGAATACATAATATAACAATATATACATATAAACAACTTCGATATAAAAAAAACGAACAGACGCCATTATCGAGGAAGCTTAAAACAACGAAGGCGTTTAAGATATTTGCTAATATCTTTAAAAGTTTACATCCAAAGAACTTCTGGTTTTCATTTAATGTTGGAAGCAAAAATAGTACTTTATAACGTCAAATAAAAAACAAATGAAGGTTTTTTTTCGAAATATTAGTCTTCTACATTAGTTATGTTTTTTTGAAGTCCCAATACAATTGGCAACCATATTAAATGCCAGTGTTAAATATAGACCTAATCTGGGTTTGGTGCGAATAGCCCATTGTACTCAGGGCGTAAGCGAATACATACGAAAATCACATCTTCCAACAAATAAACACCCTAACGGAGGTTTTTATATCGAATATAGGCCGGGCTTAAGACTTTTTTAAACCAATTTGACTCTACCGCCGCGCCGCTAGGGTATCTGAGATACCTTTGCATACAAGTTGGTAGTCAGCAAATGTTCAAAAATCAGCTGATGGCCCAATAGGACTGTTAAAAAAAAAACAAGACTGCTTGAACCATATCATCTCGAAAATAATTGGATTTTCGATACAAATTATCGATATCAAGTAGCATACAAATTTCACTGGTAACCCATCTCTATCCAACCTAAGGTAGCGCTCCTAGAAATATCTGGACTAAGCGAAGCCATAACAGGCTTTTTTGTTGTTGCATTTAACAGCCTGTTGAAGCCTTCGAAAAAACACCTAATTTTTCCGTTCATGTAAGAATCAAAGGAGTTGTTTTGTTTCCACATTATACATTATTATGGGTCCGAAACGTTTTTAAAATACATAATGGGCTTTGTATATAAAATCTATAGTACTCTCATGAACACGTTCCACAGAGTTGTGTTGTGTGGTCGTTTGAGGGCGCACTTGTATATAAAAAGAAACAGAAACCAGAAAATTAGTTAATTGTGTGATCGGTGGGGGCCGATGCACGTGTGGAACATGAGAGTACTATAGATTTCATATGCAAAGATCATGGGTCAGAAATTAGGTTTTCGAGACCTATATATTAGAATATACAAAAACAAAATATGGGGGTATTAGTGTCAGATTGATCTAAATGACAACATTGACGTTGTTTTGAAGTAAATTTTGAAGTTTTAATCTCCGTAACTTCATTTCTGACACATGATTTTAAAAACAAATAAAAAAATATTTACTTCTGGGCGTGTTTCATTATTCAATTCATTCTGAATTCGGAATTCTTTTCTATTCCTCTACTCGGAATGAATTAAAAAACACACTCTCTATAATATGTTATGTTTACTGTGGTTCGTTTCTGACCTGACTTTTTCCTTGCTGAACAAAGCTCATGTAAAAAATAAACAGTTCTAATTTTTATTTGCAGTTTTTTGACATTTGACATACAAAATCAAATGTCAGTTTTTATATCTTCTGCACTGCTTCCATCAGCAAAAACAAAAATGTTTTGCGTCTAAAAAACAATAACTTGTTGGAAAAATAAACAATTACATTCATTAAAGGTGTGGTGAATTTTTAGACTAACCAACCATAGCAAATTCATTATTTTAATCTTGCTTTTAAGTCTCCCACTCCTTTTGTATTTACAAATCGAATACCACTCAACTCAACATGCTGCCCGGAATTGGTGTATTTGGAACTGGAGCTGTGGCAAAAGTTCTAGTTCCTCTGCTGCGAGAAAAAGGCTTTCAAATCAATGCAATCTGGGGTCGTACTTTAAAAGATGCCGAAGAAACTGCCCGCGAACAAAAAATTCCCTTCTTCACAAACAAAATTGATGATGTGCTCCTCAAGAAAGAAGTCGACTTGGTTTTTATCATATGCCAACCTTATTTGCACTCGGAAATCTCTGTCAAAGCTCTAGGTATAGGTAAACATGTAGTATGCGATAAACCAATGGGTCTAAGTCAAGCTGACGCAATCAAAATGGTTCGTGCCTCCCAGTACTACCCAACACTTATAACTCTAGTCAATCATTCCTTGAGATTCCTTCCAGCAGTAACTCATTTAAAACGTGCACTGCACGAGGAATTGATTGGACCCATGCAAGACATCACATTAATTGATGTTCGAGTTCAAATGGGATCACTGTTTCCCGATAAGTTCGATTGGATGTGCGACGCAGCTATGGGCGGAGGAGCTTTAAATCTTGTTGGAAGCCATGTCGTGGATTTGGTGAGTTTTCTTCTAAATCAAAGGGCAATCAGGGTACATGGTTTGGTAAAGGCATATACTAAGACTACCCCGGCTGTCAATGGCATTCGCCAGATATCTGCCCCGGATTTCTGTAACTTCCAAATGGAACTTGATGGAGGAACTTTAGTGACGGCGACTCTACACAGTCATATGATGGCTTCAAATTCATTCGTGCAAGAGATCATGGTCTGCGGTAAAAATGGACATTTGGTGGTGAGGGGTGGAGACCTGTTCGCCCTTCGCTCGAAGGACGACAATCAAGTCAAGGAGGAAGCCATCTACGTGGATGTTCAGGATCTGCATTTTTCCACCTCAGACACACATCTTCCCAGGCCTTACATAAAAGGTCTTTGTAAGATGGTTGGAGCTTTAAAGGAGGCTTTTGCTCAAAAAGACTCATCGTGGGTAAAGGAACCCGTTCAGGTGGCTGCCACCTTCGAAGACGGCCTGTATGTGCAAGCAGTGTTAGAGGCCATACGCAAGTCAAGTGACAGTCGCACTTGGCAGCGGGTGGTCATAAGTTCAGACTCGCCCACAAATCATGACAAAATTATGCGATTTGCACGAATGGCTGCAATGTAGATACATCAAAGCATCAAAGACTGCTCAAGGTGGAGGCGTTTTTTAAAAAATTATTTATTCTCATTGCAAATACACGCACTTTTAGGCTAAGACATATACAAAAATAAAAAATAGTTTTAAGCTTCAACGAGAACCCTCTTTGGTTTCTCTTTGACTTTCTCTGGTTCTTTGATCTCATCCTCAGCAACAGGTTCATCTGCAGGTACCTCAGGTAATTGAATGTCGTCATTGTTGACGGTATTCTTCTCGGCCTCGTCCGCATTTACCAAATCATCCAATTCCGCTAGAACATCTTCTTCATCTTGGTCTGTAAGTGCTCCTGATAGAATTGTATCGATTTCCTTTTGCTTTTCAGCTCCCTCTCTAGTTTCGTCCATAATATTCTCGATTTCTTCAATGTTCATTAAATCATTGGCTGCCTTGAGTGCTTCATTGCCCATCTTTAATTTATTCACAATATCAGCTTCGATTTGAGCAAATTCAATATCTGAAGCGAGTTTTTCAATGTTCTCCAATTGCACATCGGTATTTACAAGTAGTTTCTCTTGGTATTTCTTTTTTCGCAAAAGTAATTTTGCTCGTCTGAAAGAGGAAAATGTGCATTAGAAAGTCCATATAAAGATAAAGGGTTCTCTTACTCCTTTCGTCCCATTTGTAGACATTTCTTTGCCTGTTCCCTATCCTTTTCCAAGTTAAGTTCAATTCGTTTTTGGTATTGCTTGAGACGATCTCTTTGTTGTTTCAGTTGCTAAAATATAAAATTTGTATAATTCATTGGAATAAAAATTGATATGAATGCATTTACCAGCACAGCACGATCTTGGTCTGTAATTCTGCTTTGTGGCTTTTTACTTTTTCCAAAGAGAGCACCCATTATTAGGGATTTTTTATCGTGATTTTGAATTTATTAACTTTTTTCTTTAGGTTGACGATAAAGATAAAAGAAAAATATTGCTCATATTTACATATTTTATTTAAAAAATGACAGTGACAGCTGATGTCAAAGTTTTCAACTCACGTCAGTGACAACCAAGGAAACAAAAATGTTCTCTGGAAAACAAACAAACTTCGAAAGAACATTTTTGAAATGATTTAAGGCTATTCCAAACCAATGCGAATTATTTGGTGAGGACGAAACAACCAAATACGTTTGTTGGGAAAGCTTTTAAAGACTAAAGGCTGATATTCAGCGCTAATAAATTGAAAAGACAACTTCATTGACTTTTAATGACGATTTTGATTTTTTGTAATTCAAATTATTTGGTCAATTTTCATACATACCGCACTTTTGCATTTAAGAAGTCTAGAAGAAGTCAGTTATTAAAAAAAATTAACTAACTCTCACTTGTTTTATTTGGTGTTTAGTTCATTGAAATTCATTACAAAGTAAATTATATCCCAAATGAACTAACTTTCAAATCTATGAACAGTCTCAATAAAATTTCGGTGGGAGTTATTTCATTTTGGCTGGTGGGAGTTGATTCATTTGGGAGTTGGTCCGTAGGGCCATTACGATGGAATTTTTTCGAGTAGATGTGCAGAATATAGATTTTAAGTTTTGAAGAAAAAAAATGGTCGAATAGTAGCCATAGGCATTGTATATAAAACTTATAGTACTATCATCACGATGATTTTTGAGTTGTGTGCTGTGGTCGTCTGAGGGCGCACTCGTATATACACAGAAACAGCAACCAGAAAATTAGTATGTGCTGTGATCGCCAGGGGGCCGACGTGTGGAACGTGCTGATGATAGTACCATGCAAATTCATATACAATGGCCATAGGGCGATACTAGTTTTGATTATAAAGTAGGTACAGCTTGCAGAAAAAAAAAATCTTTAAAGCCATTAAACAGATAATCAAACACCATGAAAACGGTTCTATAAAAAGATACCGTTAAAATTTTGTGTTTATGGTTGCATGGCAGGTACCTCCTATTATTTTTGGAGCTAAAAACAAAACGATTTCTCATCTAGAAAATCATATAAAAATGTTGAAAATTTGCTTCAGTAGCTGGTAGACCGACAAACAAGTAGATTTGCAGGGTTCTCTTTCTATTTCAAGTAAAAATACAAAGAGCCCTGTGATATTTTAATTTTTTAGAAAACGATCTTTTTACTATTCATTTTTATCAAATTTACATTTTGTATCTAATGGAACTGATATCTTTACTACTAACTTATTGATTGCTATACGAAAAAGGAGTCAACCAAATAGATTCATTATTGACTATGATGTTATTAGTAAGTTGTCCACTTTCTTCTTTAGATCCGTCCAAAAATGCCTTCTATCATTATAGGGATTTTTAACCATTTTCCCAGTTTCATTGAATATAAATGCGTCCAACACAAAATCTTCCTTATCTCCTATCTTCCTAACTGGCATCCATTCACAACCCAATGTTGGATCATTGTACTTTGCAAAATTTGTCCACATCTTACATATAGTTTCTACCATTGTCTTTTCCCTCTTATTCCACGGTTCCGGAGCGTTGATTGTTTGAAAGATGTAACCAAGTTCATCACAATGACCGGCGCCTTTGACGACATTTTCTAATTTATTTTTTCTCTTATGCAAATTCAAATCTCCATCGAAATCAAATATGTAAAAATAGAGTGGTGAGTTATGTTGCATTTTTGAATGCATTTCTACTACATCTACGGTGTACATTAGAAAAAGAAAATCAGTCAGGAAATTATTTAACTCACTCAATGTTGATTTATCTATTTTCTGGTCTTTGAAATAAAACTCTTTAATGTCCAGCTCCAGATGTTTAAACAATTCCAAATTCTTGTGAGCACCAGGTATCAAATAATAAAAATATTTTTTAAAATGTTCTAACATTGCAATGAAAATGGGTAGTACTACAGTTCCATCAGCTGAGTTGCAACCAATAATGATGGGAATGTTTATAGAATTCTTATCGTTCATAGACTCAAAACATGTTTTAGTAAAAACAGCTTCGGAAGAGTCCTCTTCAATTGCTGGCCTCGTAGGTACTGAACACCCAGAATATAAATTCTCGATCATTGGTGGTCTATATATAGGCTCAAAGATAATCTCCAAATCTTGGTGTTGCTGTAAAAACTTTGTAACATCAATGGGATCATTAGAACTGCAACCGAGTTTTTTAGCTAGGTCCATCGTTTTGTTAGAAGATTTTTCTTCAATTAAAAACGTCATGTTTCCTAAACCACTTTGCAGGATTGCTTTGTGGAACAATTTCCTAGAATTTTCTGATAATACGTGCAGATGAGCGCAAACACTACCTGCACTTTGCCCAAAGAGTGTTACATTGTTGTGGTCTCCACCGAATTGAGAAATGTTTTCTTGAACCCATTGCAGTACAAGTCTCTAAGGGTGAATATATACTATTTGATTGAATTATAAGCATGCATCAAAAAAATTTAATTTACCTGATCTTTGAGACCAGCATTTCCAGGAATATTCCCTTCGGGAAATGAGAGAAATCCCAGTGGTCCAAGGCGATAATTCATAGTGACAACAACTACATGTTCTTGCATCAAATATAAGGGATTATAACTGAATAAATAGATAAGTTAAAAAAAACTAGACTGTTTGAATTATCGGGGCCATACTTTTCACTATTTCCACTTCCGGTCATAAATGTTCCTCCATGTATGTAAACCATTACAGGTAATGTTCCTTTGGATTTGATTTGTGGAGTGTAAACATTTAGGAATAAGCAATCTTCTGAGCCAATATAATTTCCACTTTTATCTCGTTGAAAAGATACATTGCCTTCCTTAGTGCATTCTATCTCAGGAGCAATGAATCTCACCAATGGAATTGGAGCCTATTCAAATACAACTCAGGTTAGATTATTATATTTTTTTATCTATCACAGAAACTCACTTTAAATCTAAGCTTTCCTAACGGTGGCTCAGCATATGGAATTCCTTTAAAAAAGTAATATGGATTTCCATTCGGTAGAGAATCTATCCCACCAACAATTGTACCCTGTTTTACTGTGACTTTTGCAAATGATGTCATTTTTACGAATTATTCCAAAGAATACAAAGCACTTTATTACAACGTTTTCGTTTACGAGTAGCTCTCAATACTGAATAACACTCCATGTCAATTGAATACGATCAAGCTTGTCTGAGTTTTTTTTACCAAATGATAAGGAAGCAAAAGCACAACTGACTCACATTTGCAAAGTACACAAATTGGATTTTACTAAGAAAATACCTGATATGAATTTTCTTATCAATACTTTATAGTAACGTAGTCTAATAGTCAACTCTGATAAGATGTGAGATTTGTTTTGCTCAATAAAGTAAATTAATAATTAAAAAGAATTTTAAACAAAGCTTTTTTGGATAAGAAAAGATTGAAAATTAATTAAATTATTTGTATTGTATGTTTAATAGATGCAATCGTGATAGGACCATGAATGATAACATTTTAAAATTAATCCAACAAAAACTTTGCATTTATTGTGCTTTTGCTCTTTATTCTGATTGAGGGTGATTTACGATTTATTTTCGACTTTAATAAGTGTAATATTAGGTAAGTTTCAGATTCGTAAAAAAATAGTTTCGATGATAGAGAACACGAATGGGGGTCTCGCAACACTGTCTGTCAGCCTATAACAACTACGTATATACTGATTCAATTTCTGAAAACGTGTTTATTTAAGCTGTAAAGAACAATGTGGAAATTGAGCGCAAAGCCAACAGAATTGAATAAGGCTGGTGTCATGTTCATTTATCATAAAAACTTATTAATTATTATTACTTAATTTTATTATATGGCGATAAGTCGCAAAACCCCCGATTAACAGAGATATCTAGATATTTCTGTATTAACTCGTGGTGTTCAAAACCATGTAGTATGTTTTTCTCCTTAAGTAGTAAACGGATTTTAATTATTTATACCTTAAATTAAAGGTATTTCTACCGATTAGGTTTTTTTCGATTTTCAAATTATTTAGATTTTAATTTAAAAAAAGAGTAATACGATCGGACTGGAGTCTATCTTTAAGTATTAAACCGTCATTAGCTTTCATTTGGTACCTGTTTCATTTCTGTCTTTGTAGTTAGCTACTCCTAATTAAGATTTCAATTTTACAGTGCTGTTTTTTTTGTTAAGTTTTTTTATGAAATAATGGTTTCCGCCATCAAATCTTTAAGACATAGCCCCTTTCAGTAAACGTACCATAGTGCTACGAATACTTGGAATGTTCAATTTTTGGGGTAACCAAAGGCTAACCAAAATATTTAGGTCATATGGTCCATTTCACTGAAATATTTAAGTCGTCAGTAATTGTCCTAAATTTTATTTTTAGTTTTTGGGTCAAAATATGACTTATTTGTTAAAATAATATAAAAAAGCCGATTTAGATCTTTTAAATCGGCTTTTTGAGACCTTTTAAAAACTCTCAAAAAATATTTGAAAACTTATTGATATTTGATATAACGACTCTCACCATTTTGATGAAGTGTTTTCTGTGGACAATTTTTTTTATTTTTAAATACTTAAAACTGTTGGAGATTGATTTTTCATCTATCAATATCTTTTAATTACAACACCAACGTTAAATATCAATCTTAATACTAAATCACTTTGCATGTTTTATTTTAACTTTACAAAACTTTCAAGTATTCTTTGTAAAATGTGTTTTGTATTTTTTTCCTAATTTAATTTTTCTTGTTCACTCTTATATCGTCGTTCAATAAATAAACTATTGTTATATAAATTCAAACGCTTTTCTTCTGGAAACATCATCAAACAATATTTCACAAAAACTACCAAATAAACTTTTTTTCTAGAAATACTTAAAAAACTAGAGTCGACAAGAATAAAGCATGAACGTCACCATAAAGGCAACCTAAGAATCCTTGGGGTAAGTCAAAACTCTATTCGATAATTCCCTATTTAAAACCGCAGTGCACATATTAAACGTAATATATTTCAAGTTTTTATTTTCATTAAAGTTGAATCAGAATTGAATAAAAAAATAATATTAAGACAACCTGACAGTCAAATTTATTACTAGTGCATCCTCCAGGCGTTCAGATTGGAAGAGTTTACAACGAGATTTTACTAAAAAATAAAAGTTATTGACCGTGTTTTCTCAAAAATTTAAATGTCTTGTTTCTATGTAAATTATGTACATACATGTATACCTACTTACTTATTTTATTTTTTAAACAAATTAAACTTTATGGCTGAACTGGAAAATTTAGTTGTTAATTAGTTTCGGGTGGATCTTAAATAAATCGCTGTTGTGACGTCTTAAGAAACACCTCTCCCCATAAAAACAACAAAGAATTCATATAACACAACAAAGATTACGAAATGACTTTTTCTTTGAAATAAAACAAGTCTGAGATAAATAAAATGGTTACCAAAGACGTAAAACCATAGATTTGTTCAGCAGTTGCAGGTAAGATTCTAAGAGTTTCGACACAACGTCTTAGGCCCGTTCGATTATAGCAGCCGCTCGCGTATTTTTGTATGTCCAATGTCCAATCATACATCTGTAAGCTCAATGAATCCAATGAAATAACAAACATGCATTGCATTGGAGGGAATTCCTGAGTTTATAACTTGATTTGTTCTGTTAAGTTATTAAAATACTATTAAAATAATGTATATAAATACGAGCACATTTGATTATCAATACTTATCTTCTTGAAGTGTTGTGAAAAAAAACACATACCTACCTATTTGACGGAGTCAAAGTTTCACTTTTTTTTATAAAAGAAAATAATGCTGTTGAGGCAATTAAATTTAGTTACACGGGAGTCAAAACAAATACGATTAATTAACAACAAGGTTCGTAAATTAATTATTTTCGTAAAAAAAATATATAATAACATTTACCTACTCTAGGCTTCCACGAAAATGGTTCATAATAACAAAGTCAAAATAAAGCAAGGCACGGTTGTGGGTGGCGAAGCTTTGCTTCCAAATGGATCTACATACAACTATTTCAAAGGAATACCATATGCCGTTCCTCCATTGGGACAATTAAGATTTCAAGTAAGGTTTTTTTTTTGATGAAAAGCAATGGAGATACCTATCATATCATCTGGTTTACTCAGGCACCAGTTCCATTAGAATGTTTTTCTCAACCTGAAATCGATTGCACTATTGAGGGTGATGTTTGTTCTCAGAAAGATCCATTTTCTGGTGAGCACTGCGGATCAGAAAACTGCCTATTCCTAAATGTCTACACACCAAGAAAAACCGAAGTAAATAAATTGCTCCCAGTGATGGTATTTGTTCATGGTGGTGGCTATATGTTTGGTTATGGCAATAGCAATTTGTGAGTATTATTAGCCATGTGTCGATATGTTCTATTAATACATTTTGTAAAGATATAAGCCACTTTATTTGATGCAGGAAGACGTGGTTGTTGTTACCCTAAACTACCGTCTGGGAGCATTTGGTTTTTTGTCACTGCCTGAAGCGAATATTCCTGGTAATGTTGGTTTGAAAGACCAGCGTCTAGCTTTACAGTGGGTTAACGAGAACATCTCGCAATTTGGTGGAGATCCCAATAATGTCACCTTATTTGGGGAGAGTGCTGGTGCTTCGAGTGTGCATTTGCATTTTCTATCGAAAAGTTCAAGGAAACTCTTCCACAAGGCAATTGTTCAAAGTGGCACATTGAGTCAATGTCGAGTGAAATGAATTCAATTGACATTCCTCTAATGATGGGTTACAATTCAGGAGAAGGATTACTTATGCTATCGAATGCTGTAAAGAAATTGGAAATTTTCGAAAAGGACTTGAAGAGACTTATACCCAGAACTATAAGTCTTGGGCAAGATGACCCACAGAGCGAAGAGGTTGCAAAACAGATTCGAGATTTCTATATGGGAGGAGCAAAATTGGAACGATCAACATTAAATGATTTTCAAAATCTCCTAACCGATTTTAATTTTGTCATTGACGCTTATGTTGCCGCAGAGATTCATTCAAGAAAACTTCACAAGTCGCCGTTATACTTCTATCGTTTTGACTTTGTAGGCGAATTGGGTTTTTACAAGAGACTTTTTCAGTTGGAGCATCTAAAGGGTGCATGTCACGGTGATGATTTATTTTATCTTTTTCAATCTGTTTTGGCTGACGAACCATGGGCCGATAGAGATAAGAAAATGGTGAGGATAATGTGCAAATTGTGGGCTAACTTTGCAAAATATGGAAATCCAACTCCACTTGATGGTGTCGTTGGTGGTACTGATTTGATTGATTGTGTTTGGGAACCTGTGGGGAAGATCAGCAACGATGACGAAAAGTTTGTTTTGAATGCATTTATTATTGACGAGAAGCAAAAGATGATGAAGAACCCTGATGGTGAGCGGATGGAGTTTTGGAGAAGTTTACACAAAAAATATAAGAACAGAACGATGTCATCGAAATTATAACTATTTGTTTATTTATTGGACATAATGTAAAATAAATCGGAATGTTGTGGAAATACTTGCATTTGTTAATTATTTATTGCCATTTAGTGCCGAACAAGGTTCAATTCAATTATTTAAGGAAAATAATGCACACCTTAAAGTTTAAGTATGTAAATTTTATAATTATTTCAAATTCAAATATAGATCATACAATATAGGATACCCATGCGAAAACGAAATGTGAAAATAAATAAACATCTATGCCGGTAACGTAGTTTTAATGTTACAGTTTAGTTTTCTCTGCGTCAAGTTTATAGAAGATGAAATGGAAAAGAAGCAGAGAAAGCAAAAACATCATGGCCAGAAAGAGAAATCAACAAAAGCGAATTATGAACTTGCCAAATCAAAATAATGAAATTTTTAAAGAGAAAATATTTTCTTTAATTTGCGAAAAACAACTTCAATGAGAGAAATTAGTTATAAAAATTTCAAATGTATGAAGCTGCTTCAAAATTTTTTTGTCTGAAAGCGTTCACCTTATTTTCGAGACAAAGTACCTCATTTTCCATACAAATTCACTTATCCAAATGAGGTAATTTCAAACAAATTTGCACAAAACTATATCGGAAATTAGGTGAACAAATCTAGCCAAACATAAATTTGGGTTTGATTGTAAACTAGCGTCATAAACTTGAAGGCTTCCCAAAACCAATGTTAAACATTCAGAGCCGACGATGAAACAACAGTAAAAATACGTACATAGCTATGATTGGCAACAACACCGTCTTATTGTTTTTTCATCGTCAGAACTGTTTCGTATCGCTTTTTCTTGAAATCTCCAAGATCACTGATTCTGCATTCCAAATTGTATGTGTTTCAAAAAAGTTGCCACGTTTAAAAGTAATCTAACAAGTTTTCCGCTGCATTCTTCCAATTCGTTAACTGCGCTCACACACTACCGCCATTTTATTTTTCTCACTGAATACTTTCATTCAGCGTGACATCTACTTCTTCGTTAAATAGTTGAATTTGCTTTCAGTTTGTGATTAGCTTTTGTGAAAATCGGTTCGTGCTCTTATTAAAATTGACTGCGTGTGTTTGCATAAAAGAAAATAAAATATTTCATCATAAAATTTTAAAAAACAAAACTATACATCAAAATGGTAGACAAAATCGAAATGAGCTTAGATGACATCATCAAATCAACAAAAAGTCTCAAAGTTCGACGAGATGGCGGACAAATGCGTCGTGGCGGAGGCGTTGGCGGTGGCGGTGGCAGCAGACCAATTCGCAAAGGAGGTCGTCCTGTAAGCGCCGGAGGCGCACAGCGTCCAAGCGGAGGTGGCTCTGTTCTCAAGGGCCGAAATCGTGGCGGCATTCAAAAATCTAGTTTTCCCAGGGTAATAAAAATACAAAATTCGTTGGACTTTAATAAATGAAAAATAGAATTGAAATATATTCACATAAAAGTGAAAAAAAAAGAAATTCAAAATGGCGGTGTTGCCCCGTTTGGGTAAAATGAAATGAAAAAAAAAAAATAATTTCTCCACCACACAACAGCTTGTGCGTCAAGCTGAATATAATGACTCAATTTAAATTACATATTTTGTTGTAACACAAAAGAGAAATAATGTTTTGTTTGTTTGAATACCTAGCTTAAATGGTTAAAAATGTTAAATAAAAAATTTTGTGTGATTTTCAATTTGGGAATCGACAAAAAAAAAGTATATAGAAATTCCAATTTTCTCACATCAATTCGCCGCAGTGTCGTGGTGTAGAGTTCAGCAAAGCGAATTTAAAAAAAAAAAAATAAAAGGGCGCATTCAGCGCGCGATTGTGAAAAATTTAATAAAAACGTATGTGTGCTTTATTTTTGTCCGGACAAAAATGCAGATATTTTTATAAAATATCATTTCTTGGCTGCAAAATCTTTACAATGTTATATTGAAAAGTCTATAGAAGATCACAATTTTCCCCATAATAAAAATGAAGCATAGAATATTTTGCATCTGGAAATGCAAGAAAGAGTGAATGATCTCCTTCCCCTCTTCCCACATTATTTAAAATATATTAAGATAGAAGTAAAATCGTTGGTGTAGGAAAATGAATCCAAGTATCTTGGTCTCAATCTCAACACACACACTTCCTGCTCTATTCTGCGCGAAAGTTAAAAACCAAAACAAAACAAATTAATCATTCAAGCGACGGTGTGATGACAGTCTGTTGTTGGCAGGGAAAGAAAATGGAAAAGAAAAATGCATCAACAAAATCCAACCTCTCAAATTCTAGGGTGATGTAAACAGCGCTTGGAAACACGATATGTACGATGGACCTAAACGCGGCCTCGGTGGCGGTTTGAAAACCTCTAATGGTGGAGTCGGAGGCGGACCTTCGAAGTTGCTCGTTTCGAATTTGGATTATGGAGTTTCGGAATCGGATATCCATGAGTTGTTTGCTGATTTTGGACCATTGAAGAGTGCTTCGATGCATTATGACAGATCTGGACGTTCTTTGGGTACATACATTGGTTTCATTCACAAAAGTGGAACGATGAATCTTTAAACATTGAAAAAAAAATTGAATTTACTAATTTTTAAATTTTGTTTCTTTCATTCACAGGAACTGCTGATGTGGTCTTCGAGCGCAGAGCCGATGCGGTTAAAGCAATGAAACAGTACAATGGAGTTCCTTTGGATGGTCGTCCAATGAATATCCAACTTGCAACATCTGAATTGCCATCTCCAGTAAGCAAATCTCGATTGGCTAGCGGCCCAACTAGTAGACCACGACCTCAAGTTGGAGGCGGCAATATTCGCAGAGGCGGTTCAGGTAAAGTATATTAATATTTGTGGTTTTGGGTACAAGTACAATTGTTTTCTCTGTGAAGGCATGTTAATTCAAAAATTTATATTTTCACAATATGTAATAGTCCATTTAATTCAACATTGAAGAGTGCGAACGTTCTCAAATCGAAAATATCACTCTTTCCGGACTCAAATTTTACACCTCCGGTTACAAGTATTATCTGAAGTTCAATCTTAAATAATTTGTAATGAAATTAAAGAAGCCAACTCGTTTTCAATCAACCCTTAAATGCTTGTAATGTTCATTACTGAAAATTATATGTTTCCAAGGCACTCGGAAGGTTGTCATGGGAATACTCAATAGCGGTTTATTGCCTTTTGTTTATTTATACCCAGTACATTAACATTTTTTATACCACGGCGAAAAAAAGGATTCTCTTTCAAGAATAAAATGAGGCTTGGAAAGTACTTTCGCTTTTATATAGAACGTAAAAGCAATGCTAATCTAAAAATACAAATCTGCCCTTATTGTTCCTATGTATTTAGCTATAGTTTAACGAAAAACTTGTTCCAGAATCAACAAATTGAACTATTATGCTGCTTTGGATGGCAAAGAGCACTCACTGAAGTGAAACTGATATTTTTGATGGAGGTCTGTGCAGGTGGTTAAGATTCTATCAATGCTCGCTATTCCCTCTGTATTTGGTAGTCGATTTTCAACTTTGGCATCGTCTTGAGTAACAAAGCTTAGCCGTTTTAATTTGTGTTACAAAAACTATTGAAAGTATAGACGAAGTCCTAAGCTTTTCTGCAACTTTTTTTAATAATTATAATGGCACTTAGGGAAAAATACATATCATACACCTCGGAACTATTTCAATGTTATTTATACCGTTTCTTTTTTTTTTTTCTAGGTGGACCTAGACGTGGTGGTGGCGGTGGTGGTGCTCCACGCACTGGTGGTGGAGGCCCAGGAGGACGACGCAATGGAGCTCCCAAGGTACCAGCGCCGACGGCCGAAGAACTAGATGCTGAACTAGACGCCTATGTTAATGACATGAAATAAATTTTATCTTAGAAAGTACAAAGACCTCAATCATCATTTATATTATTATAAAAAAAAAAACCTTAGACTTAAACTGAAATATTCTTTTTTTTAGTTTTATTTTTTTTCCCCTATAACTTTTTTTCCTTAAAAACAAAAGATTATTTTGACGTAGATACATATGTCGAATGAGATTTATTTGTCTTTATTTCAATAATAAGAATATTTTATGACTATAAGTATGCAAGTTAATTTAAATGAAATTAATAATAAAAAAAAAAAAATAATAAATAAATATCAAATTGCTAATAAAATTAAAAATGAAATATTATAATAACGTGATAATAATAAGAGTAAATAAGAAGTATTTATAAGACTAAAAAGTTGTATTTTTATTTATGCTTCTAATTTCATTTAAAAAAAGGAAATAAGTCTAAGCGGTCTCATTATATTTTTTGAAAATGAAATAAGTCTGCGGCCATGCTAATTTCTTGAAGTCAAGAGCATGCAGATGCAAATACAGATACGAATCAGAAAACTTGAATAGCGCTGTCGGATGCAGCAAAATCGGAGAACTTTCTGCTTCGACGGATACCTCGCTAGGGTCGAAGTTTTGTTCAGAAAAGACCGCTTGATTGCATCGCGGTCTAATTTCATTTTAAAGAATAATTATTATTTCGATAGTGCCTTATTTATTTCTTTTTGAAAATAAAATATTTACCTTATCAAAATGAAATAAGGCCGTTTTTAAAAACTTATAACGTCCCTGTTCCCTAATCTTCTACTCTATTCGTATTATTCAACATAATTTATTTCCAAACAAAATATTGGAGACACCAAGATCAAGATGCTGGTGCAACTGAGGGCGTCGTATTTAGTGAATCCCGTAAAAAACAACCACAGAATCCGTTTACTTTTCAATAGCAACTACCTAATCCTTTGTGGAAAATATGTATTTATTAAAGTTATTAGATAATCTGATTTGCGTTATAATTTCAAATAAATACCTACCTCTTCAAGTCTTGTTATAAAATATCATTAGAGATATTTCATTTGGTGATAAGAATGTATAGAAAGTCTTCTTATTTGAACATCTTATCAAAAATAATTGATCTTAATCTCAGCACCTTAATTAAAACAAAATGCACATCTGGGTCGCACGTACTTGGTCCTATGTGCGATCACATCTTGTTTTGGAGTCTGACTTTAAAATTTAATTTAAAAAAATATATTTATGAGTTATAAGATCGTTAAGTGTTTAGACTTGTTTTTTTTTACCCAATTGAGGCTTTAAAAAATCGCACTTAATATTAGTAAATTAAAAATTAAGAATATTTGAATATTAAATTTAAAAAAAAATATGTTTTTTTTTTGCCAGCGTTGATTCCACAAAATGTTCCAACAATCTCTCTGCGAGCTGCGATTAAAATTTTCCAACAATCTAAGATCAAATATAGGTGTGTGACGTCATTTCAATTCATTTTTCTTCAACCTGAAATGGTCGAATCCAAACCCTCATTATATTAATGAAACAGTGACATAGGAGGCAGACATAATTTTTAGATGGTACCTACACTCTTTTGTTTCATTTCCAAAAAGTATGTGCTTGGATTCAGGAACCGAAAAATCAACCATCAACAACAATTAAGCTACTTACTCTGCGTATGGTGATTTAAAATAGATTGCTTTTACAGGCTATTGATTCAACCATTTTTTTTTGTCAAAACTTAAAATCTATATTTTGCACAACTACCTACTCGAAATTACCTCTTTTACTTTGATAAGTTTCGTTTAATTGAGGTAAAAGTGTACCACCCTGTTAAGCAAATTAACAAAAAAAACTAATCAGAACATTCTATAATAGCAGTTGACTAAATAAGTTGAAATTATTACTCTTGCAAAAGTTAATTTCCATTCAGTTGCCAAGTACATCTTCTGGAGGAAAGACCCAGTTTAAGTTGGTTAGGTATCTGTCGGTGGCGTGACGTTTAATTATTATTTAGTGAACTTTTTGTGCATATTAAATCATGTCGGCTTTAAATGTGAATGACATTTCATTTGAGGAAAAACAATTATTTGTCCCCAGTTTGGATGAGGTTAAAACAGGTTCGTATTAGTGGGTCATTGCAATTACTAATTCCGCCTGTGGCCAATCCAAATTCTAAGTCACTTTCTTACTCCCAGTAGGTTAGGATGTACTGTACATACCTTCATATACCTATAGTGTATTGTTTTCAAGTGTTTATTTTGAATTTTTATCAAAAGCTTGTTTTTTTGTTCATGTAATAAAAGCTTTTCAGTGGTTTCTGTCAGATTTGAGCTTTGATAAACAAACCAAAGTAACAGTAGGGTGCAATGTGCACGTGCAAACACAGATGTATGACAAAGCAAAATTTAGAATTTTTTATGGCTTTAATCAAGGTGACCTATCTGAATTGAACATATTTTTGAGTTCAGGTTTTTTAAAAAGTAGGTAGGTTACCTACTGTTTGTAAAATATTTGTTTCCGACATTTTCAAACCACATTAGTGCGAAAATTTGTGAATAGAGAAGCCACCATGTAAAGGTTTTGGAAGGAATCCGTAAAACATTACCTACTTTAAATAATACGATAAGTGTGTTTTAAATCATCGGATGGGTTGCTAATTTTAAGAGCGATGAAAAACAAACATTTTTTTTTGTTGCTGTTTTTGGAGCTACATATGTATGTACCTATGTTTCTGCAAGTAGTAATTTGTTTTTAACATTATTTGTAACATTTACTGTCGTATTAAAACTCTCCTTTAAAAATCAGTTATCTAACATGTACCTACTTTTTGAGAAATTCCTAGTTCTGATTTTTGTCTGCTTCAATTGTAAAATTTTATGAAGAACAAACAATATACATAACAATATATTTTAGTTGTGAAAATGTTGGATTAATTTTTTGAATAGTTAGGTATTCAAAATTCATTTTCGTTTTTTTTACCTTACGGTAATTTTTTGACATACATATGTAGGTACTTTTTTACTTTACGTAGGTATATTTTTTTATATTTATTTTAGGTCAGGTTATTTTCGATAGTAAAACGCGTCTATAATAACATCCATTATATTATTGAAGAATGCATTCATCTAATTTTATTTAGCGAAAGTTTCGAAACTTCCTCATTTTGATCAATGGAAACAGGCTATAAGAGATCAACATTTCGAAAAGTCTTCTCAAAATTGCGATTAGGTTAGGTATATTTATTGGCTTTGACTGCTTCTTAGAGACATGAACATTCCAGGTGCCGAAAGCATCACAGTGATAGCTATGTGTGAGATATAGTAACACGTCCTTAATTTAGCAAAATTAGGTCTATTGCCAAAAATGTTCAATCGTATCTTAAAATTTGTCATTGCTAAATTATAGAAAATGTAATTGCGAATAACAACAATTATATTTTTAAAAGCATTTTTTGTCCGAAAGTGAAAAAGAGGGACAATTTAAAAACATAATAATTGTAAATGACAACCAATGCAAAGACTCTTAGGACCAACTAAGACTTTTCCAGTATTTGATTTTTAAATTTAAATACCTACCTATATTATTTTCATTATATTCACAGTCCTCGAAGGTGCACTCTCAAACAATTTCGAAGATGTTTCCGTTGAGGTAGTTGATTGCCCAAATTTATCAAAATCACCTTATGATTTAGTCGATTGTGGTGAGTTTCTATTAGAATAATTAATTTAAAAACATTAAAAAAATATTAACATTTTGAAAAAAAGGTCTCGGTGGTTCACCAAAATTGCTTGAAGTTGGTGGTCCACCGTACTTGCTACCCCTTGTTCAAAGGAACAAGATCTACGATCTGAAAACGCTTATAGAAAAATGCTATCCAGCGGCAAACTCCAGTATTTTAGCTATTGGGGCTGGGGCCGGACCGTTTCCAATTCGTGGAACTAACTGTGAAGGTATTTACAATATGAAGGTTGCTGCCAATGGAGACGTAACCAACAGCAGTTATACAGCTAAAGTTCATGGTCCAAATGAGGAATGTGTATTGGAGAAAGTACCTCCAACAGAGACAAGAAGTGCTCTTTTGTTGAATCTGTTCCTCAGTCAAGGGCAACCTGGAAAAGTCTTAAAGGTTGTCTGTCGCAAGCGTAGGGGAAAGGAGAACTTTGTAGAATGCATGCGGCTTGGACTGGAAAAGAACTATGGTGAAAAATGCGTAGGTAAGTTTAAAATTAACTAAGAATCACACGAGAACAAGCCTCCGTGGCGCAATTGGCTAGCGCGTTCGGCTGTTAACCGAAAGGTTGGTGGTTCAAGCCCACCCGGGGGCGGTATGTTTTTTAAAAGTGTTTATTAAATTATTATTGTTCTTATAGGAATGGGAGGAATATTTTTGATAAAGAAAGGCAATGTACATCAGCACGTAATGCGTGACTTCTCCAAAACGCCAATCCATACAGACGAGGATGTAAACAATTGGCTTAAGTTCTACAATATGCCTGCACAACTCAATGCAGTGGGAACCTTGGTCACACATGAAAATGTTAGTTTTTATTATTTGAATTTTCGAAACCATTTTTTTAAATGTTGTTCTCTTTTAAAGGATATGGACTTGCGTCTCCAACATTTCCATAGTTTTTCATCAAGTAATTGGGGAGGACATTATCATTATGATACTACACCAGATATTGTAGAATATGAAGGATATTTCAACATTGCCGAAAAAATTATTAGAATAGATAAACCGATGGTAACGCATAAGGTTGGCAGAGATTAAATTGAGAATTTGTATATGTGCCTATCATACTAAACAATCGGTTGTAAACGATATTGTGAATATTAAAATCATGTTTTTATACAGTTTTTTTTTAGATATAAATAAATATTAAACTGTTCTTATTTGTCTACAAGAATTTTTTTTTAAAGTTTTTAATGAATTATTCTTTCTAATAGCGAGTTGAAACTTTCGACTTGACCATTTCGAAAACCGAAGTTGTCGAAAAAGGAATGAAGGAATGAAGTAAATAAAAATATTTGCACAAAATATCTAATATCTCCAAATATAAGTATATGGTAATAAAGGTTTAAACATTTTTGTGAAGTGGAGCTTTGTATATGAAAACTATAGTACTATCATGGTGGAAGTCGAATGGGGCGACATCTAATTTACCTATGCAACCCTTACTCTTTTTTTTTGCGGAGAGCTTATGGAGGTTTTAAATGATATTTATTGATATTTTTTGGATGCAATTATCCAAAAAATAGCCTCCTCTTGCTCCTACCACCAATTTTCGACGCTTAAAGACTCCCCAAATCGAATTTTACACCTCACATTTTGCAGCGCCACCACCAGGACCTCTGCAACCCTAAAAAAAAAACTCGCCATGATAGTACTATAGTTTTCATATACAAAGAGTGGAGCTAGTTCAAATGAAAGATGTTCTATCACTACACATTCTGAAATATTAATTTTCAAAATTAAGAATGAATTTCTAAAAAATTAAGTAATACATACGTTGCTGATTCCGCTACCCTCACTCATTAAAAGTTACGATACATTATTTAATAATAATTATGTCGATCGGGTCATTGAATAAGAAGTAGGGGAAGAGGCAATTGTGAAGTATTTTTCAAATGTATTAACACAGGGTTGAAGTTGTTATTTTTTGCGATTTCTAAACTATAAATAGTTTACTTACTGAGATTCTCCAAAATGTTCAGATAAAAATGGCATTGTAGAAGGAGAATAATCTTTTTTTCCTGGAGCAGATTTTATAAAGTCACATTCATGGAAGTGACAGACATAGTATGAATTGTTGATTTCATCCAACTCAAGCACTAAGGGCACTTAACGTTTCTTAGCGCCTTGCCATCACCAACAAAAACTTATCCGTATCCCTGTACTAGAATTTCTAATTTGACGTTACTGTTTTCAATAAATGACATGATTAGAGTATATTTTTATTTTGAAAAAATTGCTATTTTTATCTAAAAATACCATGGAATAACAATTAAAAAGTATTCTATGATAACGCATTTACCTAAATAACATCACGCAGCACCTCACCTGTGGATTTAGGTAGGTATAGGTATTTTATTAATAAAATGTTTCAATTTTTAACTCTAATTAGTTTTTATTTCACTTTTTTATGTATGTCGTTTTCAATTGGCAATCCGGAATTGGCTTTAGATTCGGAATCCCAATTGAACAGTTTTTTTCGATTCTGAAAAATTTGAAGTTTGGTGTGACTGTATTAGTATTCCAACAATCACTTCACAGTTCCACAATTTGTAAATTTAAAAAAAATATGTCATTTATCAAGCGTGACATTTAAATCTTTGAATGTGTGAGTGATTCTGTTTTTGCTTCTGATTTCAAATCCAGAAGAGAAATTCTCTTTTTTTTAGAATCAGAACTGTCACTTTTGCCCAATTGAACGCATTCAGAATGCTTTTTTCTGCTTCCAGATTGCCAATTGAAAACGACATTAGTTTTAATGCTTCTTTCACTTAACTACACTATATATGTGTCAAAAGCCTCTTCCTCTATTTCTTTTTCCATGGTCATAACGTCATAAGCGTCTGCATACACGTTGAACAATGTGACTTTAGTTCGCTGTCGATAGTTCATAATAAAATGATCTTACTCTTGTACGCATAATGGAACAAAAGACAAATTAATGGCATAGGAGCCAATTTAAAAAGAATTCAGTATAAAAAAATGCTTCCTATTATAGTCCTCTCCAATTGTCCAAAAAAAAAAACACAAAAAAAAACAATGCAACATTTTACATTATGCTTCCCAAAAACAAAAGCTAGGTAGGTATATAAAACTGAAAGTGGTCCGCAACAAATTCTAAATCTGTCGAAAAATTCAACATCGACGAGCGACGATCGACACAATAGTTGGATTTCTTACCATTCTCATAAAAAAGATGCATTTTCTTCGTCCCTCATAATCATCATAATCACTTTTCGAACTAGAAAACATTTTGAAAATAAATTTATTAGAAATAGGTACCTACCTAAATATATTTTGTTTGCTTCTTTCACACACAATTTTTAAAATAAATAATAGGTACTAAGCGTTTTTCTTTGGAGGCGGCGAAGTAATTGCAGGCCATTTTCAATGGAACGTAACGAAAAAATTTTAGGTGGGTAGGTGCTTTGCTTTATATTTGCTTTTTAATCATTTTTTTGAGTTTTGGTTATTTTTTTTGTTTAAATTAATAAAATTTGCTTTCGAATTTCGTATTCGTTTTAAACGGCAGTTTACTCCATTGAAAATAGAAACTCAAAATTTGTATTTCGAATACCTACCTATAATGAAATTCCGAATAAATAAAAAACAAACTCTTTGTGTTGAGCTCACTAGCTTTTAAAGCCCACAAATATAACATTTTAAAATTCTATGATGCTCTGGCACCGAATTCATCAAGGCCTCTTTAGCTCAGTGGCAGAGCACTGGTCTTGTAAACCAGGGGTCGTGAGTTCAATCCTCACAGGAGGCAAACTAGTTTTTTAATATTATTAATCTATTAGAAAATTTTTGTATTATTACCAACCCAGCATAAATGGACTTCTTTATGACTCACAGTAGATAGATTAGAAGTCAAAGCAAATGTTTCTTGAATGGAGTGAACCAAAATTTTTATCACAATTCTTAAATACTTCAGATACATCAATATCAATATTTCACAACAACTAGGTCTCTCTATTACATGAATAGTTAAGAAACCCGATACCTGTGTTCTTATGACATCCGGATTTGAATCCATATAATTATTTTCTTATTATCAGATAGTCCGGATTTGAACTAGAATTTTTGTAGTTCAAAAACTACCATATTTTCACGTTATTTTTTGACTTTGCAAACCGTTAAATTTTGAATCATAAAAAGTTAGTTTGATCTGTAATAGTTTTGATGTTCTATTTATGTTGCATCAAATGTGTTGTTACTACTTATCAACGACAGTTGGAAATTGTGGAAATTATGATTTTATCGCAAAATGTTTGATTCAATTGAAAAATGTACACAAGATATTTAAAAAGTCACAACTTCCGAACGATTTTGATAAATGATAGCTAATTCAATTCAACATAAATAAAATATCAAAATGAAAGATCAACCTAACTTTTTAAGATTAAAAATTTAATTTTGAATCTTCAAAGTCGAAAAAGAACCACAACAATGTTTTTATTAAGACCACTCGAATATGGAAAATTTTTTTCTCCAATAACTATGTAAAAACATTAATTAAACTGCATCTTAACCAATTCTGATTTAGATCGTATGTCACTTATATACTGACGCCCTAATGTTTCAATTGTTTTCTTTCACCAAGAATTCGAGTTGATCCTTGATATCAGTCCCTTGAAAAAATAAAATTCTGTACAGTTGGAATCTATGTAATAAAGATCCCCCATATCATTCAGTCGTTTAATCCAGATTAAAAAATTAATCCACATGTATTTAATACAATTCCATATTATTCATTAATTTAATCCTAACATTAGTCTAATTTTAAAATTGCGGTTATAGATTAATATTTTAATCTATGCAACTTTGTTTGGCCCACAAGAATACGTTTGGGTAATCTGGCCGGGTGATTCCAGAGGTATATTACTATCGATTTTTTAATCAGTATATCATTTGATTCTGAGGTTTTCTTTTGCTACAAAATAACAAGGCGAATTGTTTTGAATAAATTTTATTATCTTATTTACCAAATGTTCTCCTTTGTTTCTTAATCATTATTATAAACATGATATCAGAAGAGTTATTAATTGATCGAATAAACGCATTGTGGAAACATCAGTGTTCTTAATAAAAATTAGAATTTTTGTAACTTTTGTAATATTTATTGTGTTTTTATTTTTATATGTAATTTAATTTTTTTGAAAACCTTAACAAAATGATAGAATAAAAATGCTAAAATAATAAAAATTCATGAAAACAAATAACATTTTAACTTGTCCTTCCTTAGAAATAGACATTGCAGAAGTTAAAAGCATTTAACTCTCATCAGTATCGTTTGCTAGCGCTCGCTGAATACCAGCCTTCTTGTGGATAATAATATACGAAACATTTTATCAAAATTTCTAAACGTAAACTAAGCTCTTTGATAAGAGTACAAATCTGAATAAAGTTATAATGGTATTTTCGAACAAAGTCAACGTAAAACAGGGAACTGTTATCGGTGGTGAAGATGTTCTTCCAAATGGTAATCGATATTATTTCTTCAGAGGAATTCCGTTTGCTGTTCCTCCACTAGGAAATTTAAGATTTAAGGTAAGAATGAATAATTTTAATCGTGCTTATTATGCAAGCCCTAAATTTGATGAGGTCAAAAGGGCATAATTCCATTTTTGGGCAAATTGAGTTAAGTCTCCAGAAAAATTAAAACAACTATAAGTCCGCGAGTTATTGAGAGGGCCTAAACTCACATAACAAGAATTTCCATATAAAACTGTGTTTTAGAGGCACTTATCTAAAATATAGAAAATATAAAATGAAATAAAACAAAGACGAATTTTTAAAATGGACTGAAATTGGCTTTATTCGAAAGATAAGTATTTGGCATTATTATTTAAATATGACTTCAAGCTTATCGGTGTATACTAGCGACTTTACATATATCCACAGAAAACAGTCTAGCGGCGTTAAATCGCACGATCTTTAAGGTAAATGCATGGGTCCGAAACGTGCATAAATACGTATCCTTCAATAAATCGATTGCGGCACAAGCTGTGTGACATGTCAGTAATCAGTAGGTAATCATTCTGATCAGCATCTTTTTAAATTTGCACAAGTTGGAAGCGTTTTTCAGGCGTCAGTATATTCATATTGAAATGCCAAACCATAACCAAACTAAACACGAATCGCTTAGAAGCTGTTAAAATGGCCGCCAGTTAAAAATGGATTGCCAACTTAAAGTTCCCTACCACTAAGGAAACACACACTTTATTTGTAGCAACTAATCAATGTCCACGTTCATATTTTACCAGCTCTTTTTACTGAGTTGTTATACTACTCAAAAATGTTAGAGATCAGCAGAGTTCCAAAAATATTTCTTTTCAAATACATGCATACAAAAATATTTATTCTTTTTTGATTATATGATTGTAAAGACCAGTTTTTCTTCTGTCACGGGGTTCTCAAGCCCAGAAATCGTTTGCATCTAATTATAAGTACTCAGCCACTTTAAAAAAAGGCTAGAGAGTTTATGGTTAGAAATGTTCAGAATTTCAAGGGTTGCTTGAAGAATAATAAAATTGAAATAACTGTACCAAAAATATTAAGATTTTTTTTTTTTACCACGAAGGCTCCAGTACCTTTGGAAAAGTTTTCTGTCCCAGAGCTTGAATGCATTAAAGAAGGTCCATCATCAGTTCAACAGGACAGAGTTACAGGCGGAGTTTCGTCTGGTTCCGAAGATTGTCTTTATCTTAATGTATACACACCTGAAAGTAAGTCCAAAACACCATTTCCGGTGATGATATACATCCATGGAGGTATATTTATAACAGGCAGTGGAAACAAAGAAAGGTACAATTTTTTGGTATCCTACTAATTAAAACAATAGACTCAGGAAGCACGATGGTCACTCTAATTCTAGACACAATCCACTTTATTTGTTACAAGAAGGAGTAATTGTTGTCACATCCAACTACCGTCTAGGAATACTTGGATTTCTTTCTCTCCCCGAAGCTGGTATTCCTGGCAATGCTGGACTTAAAGATCAGGTAAGCAAGAAACTAATAGCATTATACTTCGCTTTGTAAAACTTGGTTTTATATTTCCCAAAAGGTTCTTGTAATGAAATGGGTGCAGGAAAATATTTCACAATTCAATGGTGATCCAAATAACGTTACACTTTTTGGTCACAGCAGTGGCAGCGTAAGTGTAAATATACATTTATACTCAGACATTTCCAGAGACCTATTTCACAAAGCTATAATGCAAAGCGGTGTCTTTCTTGTGGATGGAATAATCAGTAACACTGAATCTTCGAAGAATGGACAGCAAACCAAAGATCTAGCCAAATTACTAGGTTGTACTTCAAAAAATCCATATGATATTTTGGAGTTCCTACAGAACTACAACGATTTAGATGAGTTTGTTAAACCACTTGTGCAATCTGGCTCTCCATTCAATAATGAGTCAATGCCAGCAAGACCTGTTATTGAACAGAATAGTTCAGAAGCTGTTTTTACAAAAAATATCTTTGAAGCAATAAGGGATCCAAATTCTGTTCAAGTTCCAGTTGTTATAGGCTACACGAACGCAGAAGCATTAGCGAATGTTCCGGAATGTGGTGAAAATTTACAAGATTTTCATAATGACTTTTGCAAGTTTATACCTCATGAATTGAATCTATCACTTGATGATCCAAAAAGAATCGAGATTGCAAATTCAATTAAGGAATTTTATTTTAAAGGACAACAAATTGACAAAAAGATGGTATATCAATTATGTGATTTATTGAGCGACAATTTTATAACAGCACGTATCCGTGAAACTGTTGAATTCCATACAAGATTTCAACATAAATCTCCGTTGTATTTTTATCGATTTGATTTTGATGGCCAATTGAATTTGTATAAGAAAATATTCAAAGCTGATCACTTAAAGGGTGCCGGGCATGTTGATGCACTCTGTTATGTCTTCCAAATGGAATTTGGACCACCAGAACCATGGGAAGAAGATGCACACAAAATGGTTCTGACTTTATGCAAAATGTGGACGAATTTTGCAAAATATAGCAATCCTACTCCTATAAATGATAAGGAACTCAATGGTTGTGTTTGGGAGCCTGTGGAGAAAGTTGATGATTGGAAAAACATAAAAGTCAAAGCTCTGATATTTGATAAGGATATACGAATGATGGAAGACCCAGATGAAGAACGAATGAGATTCTGGAGGAATCTTAAGAACTATCACAAATAAAGGAGTAACTATTACATCACTGTTCATATTATAGAATGTGATTTTCGAACTTAAACTGTTAAGTTTTTTGAATTTTATGAAATTTTAATGTTAATATTAAAAGTTTAAATTTAAAACTGCAACTTAAATATATGTTTGTACCCAAAAAAACAGTTCTGAGTAGTTTTTTTTTTTTTAGAAAAGTTGGGCAAAGTATTATCATACATTTTGAGGTTGCATTTTAAAAACAATGCAATCCTAAAGATAACAGCACGAAAAAACCACGTCGCATTGCATACGTATGCTACTTTTTAACCTACATTTTAGTCCAGATTTAAGTGGATTTAAAAAAAAAATCTTTTGAATCTTGTTTTACAATTTGAAAATACATAAACGTTTTTTCGCTAATTTTCATTTTTTACAAGAAGATGATCATGGGTGAAAAACACAGCGATAGTAAAATAATAATAATAAGACAGTGGTCTTATTTCATTTTAAAATAATTGAAAAAAATTATCGCAGCGTTATATCATTTTCAAATTGAAATAAGATCGCGATTTGGGGCCATACCAATCAATCGCATCTGTATTTCACGCACCCTAATTTCACTCAGACAACACGAGATTTCTTGAAGAAAGAGAGATTTAAAAGTGATTTTTGAAAGAGAAGATTGGGATTTAACTCGTTTTGCTGCTTGAAAAATATAGAAAAAAAGGATATCGCAAAAACCCGAAACAATAAATTCTAAGCTGATATGCGGTATCCATTTTTCTACTGAACATCCACCCATACATCTAGTTGTCATTACAAGCACACCTGGATCTTCACCTCTGATGGCTCAAGCAGAAAGTCAAGGGCTGTAATAAAGAGCAAAGAAGTCAAAACGGGTGCCTGGTGCACTGCTCTTATTAGGAACTATTCGGTGGCTCCTGCAGGGCATCTTGCTTTTAAAACATGCTCGTACATATCCATCATCATCCGCTAGTAGACTTCCGGAACTATTCGTTGCTTAAATGCAACCAATATCAATCACCGCAAATGAATTTGGAGATGACAATCATGAGTCATCTAGACCTAGTGTCTCCAATCTTTTTCCAGAAATCAGAGGTTATCTCGTTTGGCTTAATCGCTTTTCCCTTTTTAGAATTTTTTTTTTTGTATTAAACAATATCCAATAATAATGGCTACGTTCCTAAATATATACATATGTATGTGTATAAATTAATATATTTATGATAAGTTGATTTTTCTCAATCCACTTCACTTCCTTTTTCAAATCTACTTCGGCATCGGCATTTTTTTTATGATAACGCTGTTCGTAGGTACATAATCTACATTTATGTATATCACTTATTTGAGCGGCATAGTGTCGAATTTTTAATCAGGTACTTTTGAGTATAACATTTGATTCGGAGGCTTTCGGTTGTGGATATAAAATCACTAACAAGGCTAGTTTTTGTATTGAATATTAATTTTTTTATAATCTTGTTTATCAAACGTTTTATTAAAAAATTTATCAAAAATAAGATATCAGAGGTGTTATTAAAAGATAAAATAAATATATTGCAAAGTACCTATTCTTAATTATTTGTCAAATCCTAACAGTGTCTAAATAAATTGGTTTTATTTTCTTTTCTCTCTGTAAATCTGTATATTTTTAGCTCCTATAATTTTAATATTAATCCAATAATATGTGAATTTAATCGATCTTTAGAAGTATGATGAAAAAAATTTACATTTGGCAAAAAGTATTAAAAAGTAGTTTGTACACCTGTTAATACAAAAAAAAATAATACCTACCTATCATTTTAAAAAAATATAGCGATTACGAAATCAAGCTACTTATCTAAAAAATTTTTGAATATCTTTATTGAAATGTGAACGCGACCAATGATCAATGCAAATTATATTTAGTTTTCAATAGCTGAGCATTTTCAATAACTCACATTTAACTACTAAGAGATATGAGTTTTACTATTTAGATTAGGTACCTTATTTCATCGATAACACAAAAAAAATATGATATAAATATATAATACGAACCCGCATATTTAATGTAGAATAATAAACAAAACATTTTATCAATATCTCTCCAGGCAAAATATTAATCTCTTTCATAAAGAGTAATAATCTGAGTAAAGTTATAATGGTATTTTCGACCAGAGTCAACGTAAAACAGGGGACTGTGATTGGTGGTGAAGATGTTCTTCCAAATGGTAATCGATATTATTTTTTCAGAGGAATTCCGTTTGCTGTTCCCCCATTGGGAAATTTAAGATTTAAGGTAAGAATTCGAGTAAAACGTTGCGGTGTCAAATGTATGTCACACACTCTAAGGCGGATAAGCTAATGGAAGGATTTTTTGAGTTATGACTTATGAGCCTCGTAAACTAATGAGAGTTCGGTCTCTAGGTCATAAATATTTCATTTTCATGAGGCTTAAGTTTAAAGATAAACTTAACACTTAAATATTTTCTACCTAACTTATTTTTTGCGTATCCCCACCCCCGGAGGAATTAAGCGAACAAAACGATTGAGAAGCTCAGCAATTGCATGTTAAATCCAGCGAAAGCAATTTATCATACATCTTGGTACTTAACCAAGCTCAAAGAATTCTAGGCAGTTAAGTTTGTATGAAAACTCCATTTTTGTTGTCAATGTTCAGAGATAATTTCTTTCGTTTAGTCCCCCGTCAATTCCATTAAAATCGTCCATAAAAAATCGTCATCTGGGCTGAACGATAACATCTTCTTTACACACAAACTATCGATAAGAGATAACAGAGAATTCTATCGGCTTTGTTGTTGTTGCATTAAATGCAAATTTTATAATATACGTTGTTTAGGCAAGTGGCGTCGTTTTTTTAACCATATTAAAACTTTAAAAAAAAATCACCGGATCAATGTTATCGAAATGAATAAGATCATTAAAATTTAAAGAAAAAATAATTTTTGCTACGTAAATTTTTACTTTGAAAATGTAAAGTATTTTGTTTAGAAATTCGGCTCTCGCACCTAAACATTTTTTATTTTAGTTTTGCCACAAACTACACGATCTACCCTTTTGATTAATCTGTAAAGTCGAACAGTTTTGTAAATATCAGCTCCGCATACCCGTAGTAAAATTAATAAGATTTTATTGAATTTTTCAAATAGGCTCCAGTACCATTGGAAAAGTTTTCTGTCCCAGAGCTTGAATGCATTAAAGAAGGTCCATCATCAGTGCAACAGGATAGAGTTTCAGGCAGAATTTCGTCCGGATCTGAAGATTGTCTTTATCTCAATGTATACGCACCTGAAAGTAAATCAAAAACACCATTTCCGGTTATGGTATACATCCATGGAGGTATATTTATAACAGGCAACGGTAATAAAGACAAGTAAGACTTTGATACATAATAATGTAAAACAATAGACCAAAGAAACAGGATGGTCACACTAATTTTAGACACAATCCACTTTATCTGTTACAAGAAGGTGTAATTGTAGTTACATCTAACCACCGTTTAGGAGTTCTTGGATTTCTTTCTCTCCCCGAAGCTGGTATTCCTGGCAATGCTGGACTTAAAGATCAGGTAAGCAAAAACAAAAACATTACTTTGCCTTCTAAAACATGGTTTTATTTTTCCCAAAAGGTTCTTGTAATGAAATGGATCAAGGAAAATATTTCCCAATTCAATGGTGATCCAAATAACATTACACTCTTTGGTCACAGCAGTGGCAGCGTTAGTGTACATATACATTTATACTCAGACATTTCCAGAAAGCTATTTAACAGAGCTATAATGCAAAGCGGTGTTTTTCTTCTGGAAGGAATGATAGATAACGATGTGAATAATGGAAAACTAACGAAAGATCTAGCTAAATTACTAGGTTGTACTTCAAATGATCCGCGTGATATTTTGGAGTTCCTACAGAACTACAACGATTTAGATGAGTTTGTTAAACCACTTGTGCAATCAGGTTCTCCATTCAATAATGAGTCAATGCCAATAAGACCCGTTATTGAAGAGAATAGTTCAGAAGCAGTTATTACAAAAAATCTCTTTGAAGCATTGCGGGCACCAAATTCTGTTCAAGTACCTGTTTTAATGGGCTACACCAATGCAGAAGCATTAGCGAGAGTTCCGGCATGTGGTGAAAATTTACAAGATTTTCATAATGACTTTTGCAAGTTTATACCTCATGAATTGAATCTATCACTTGATGATCCAAAAAGAATCGAGATTGCAAATTCAATAAAGGAGTTTTATTTCAAAGGACAACAAATTGACAAAAAGATGACATACCACTTATGTAATCTATTGAGCGACCATATGTTCACTTCCCATATTTACCAAGCTGCTGAGCTTCATACAAGATTTCAACATAAATCTCCGTTGTATTTTTATCGATTCGATTTTGATGGCCAATTGAATTTATATAAAAAAAAATTCAAAGTGGAACATTTAAAAGGCGCTGGTCATGTCGATGAACTCTGTTATGTCTTCCAAATGGAATTTGCACCACCAGAACCATGGGAAGAAGATGCACACAACATGGTTCTGACTTTGTGCAAAATGTGGACGAATTTTGCAAAATATAGCAATCCTACTCCTATAAATAATAAGGAACTCAATGGTTGTGTTTGGGAGCCTGTGGAGAAAGTTGATGATTGGAAAAACATAAAAGTCAAAGCTCTAATATTTGATAAGGATATACGAATGATGGATGACCCAGATGAAGAACGAAGGAGATTCTGGAGGAATCTTAAGAACTATCACAAATAAAGGAGTAACTATTACATCTGTTCATATAGAATGTGATTTCTGCACCTAAGCTATCAAATTTTTTTTTTTTAATTTTTTTTTAATTTTGTGGAGTTTTACTGGTAATTTTAAAAGTTTAAGTTTAAAACTGCAACTTAAATATACATATGTACCTACCTAAGAAATAGTACTCAGTAGATTTTTAATTTAGAAAAGTTGGGCAATTTTAAAACACTCTAAGGTTGGACTTTAAAAACTTGTTTTAAAATTTGAAAAATGGTTTTCGTTCGAAAATCTTGTTGGTCAACGATACTGCACTACTACCGTTCAAAGTGGTTGATTAACAACGTTTCAGGTTTTTGTGAAGAATGTACGTACGAGTAGTACCTACTAAACGGAATGAGGGTTGTGAATTGTGATTATTTTCGATTTCATCAGGTTAAACTTATGGCGTGTTCAAGATTGCATTCAAAACTTGTACCAAAAAAAAATTGTTTATAACTAAAAAGAAACCCCACTAGAGCAAGTTCATATAATCCAGTTTTCAAAAGTTGACCAATTTACAACATTAATTGAATTGAGCAATTTTTATAAATTTAAAGAATTTTTTAGCGACAATAAATTCGACGTGAAGAAGTACGTACGTAAAACATGTTCGAAAAAAAACCCATTGCATGCAGAGTAGGTATCTCATATCATAATAAAACTCACGAAAAAAGGAAGTAGAACTACATACTTCTCTTTTTTAAAAAAAAAACTACTACATACTTAGTATCACCATCAAAATATTGAATTCTACTTCGTGATAAACTCTGCTTCAATTTTAACCTACCTACATTAATGTACTCAGTACTACCTAAATCTCACTTATTCGGTATAGTGCCGAATTTCTAATCAGATACTTTTAGTATAAAATTTGATTCGGAGGTTTTCGGTTGTGGACATGAAATCACCAACAAGGGTAGTTCATCAAAGTTTCATTGATTTTAATCAAAAATAAGATATCAGAGGTATTATTAAAAGATAAAATAAATATGTACATACGTATGTATATTGTAAAGTATTGTTAAATATTTGTCAAATCATTGTGGTGTCTAAATAAATTGGTTTAATTGCTTTTCTTTTGAGAATACATAGTTTCCATCTAAGTGTCGGTCTCTATTAAAATCCTTTTCAATCCAAATCAACACTTCTCTCAGTTGAAAAAAATCGGGAAATTTGTAGTTTCTATAATTTGAACATTTATAATTCTAGAAGTATGATGAAAAAAATTCAAATTTGACAAAAAGTAGATTGTTAATAAAAAAAAATAAGTTCAAGTGTTCTTTTCAAGTAAGTGTTTTCCAGACTCAACTAAAAAAGTTAAGCGCAATTTACTTCAGATGGAGTCCGGAATAGGGATGCTCATGGAAAAAAAACATCGATGTTTTATTCGATGTGATACATCGTAACGTAACATCGATGATTGCCGATGCATCGCATAAAAACATCGATGTATTCGATGTATCGAATGAAAAAATAAAATATTTTTTTTTATTTTTTAATAAGTTTTATTCAAATAATATTTTATAATTTTATAAAAGAATTTCAAAACAAGTTTTATCTGGAAAACTCAAAGCATGTTTATTGAAACTTGGCACTGTTATCGAGAGATTTGACACGATCTTAAATTAAACTTCGGTTTAATTTAATTATAATATGGGCGTTATTATTTTGAAATTAAAAATCCCAATACTTTTGTTCTAAGCTTTGCATAAATAAAATTTTATTCACGCGTTTTCCTTGAATCCTATTCCTTTGCTGGTTTAAAACTTGTGAAGCTTGTGAAATCAAATCCAACACATCCGTATGCGAGCGTGTCATTACATATAGTGATTTCTGAGATCAATCAAAAGTCAACCCAGATTCCAGACATACTACCAATTACAAAATGTGTGTTTTTATTTCTAGCGGTTAATTTTCCTCGATATTCTTTTTTTGGGAGAATATAAGAACTAGCAAACCAAAAAAAATTAACAGCTAAAGCTTATTGTTGTTTTGTTTTTGCCTTGCGCTTGCGTTATGGGTTACCGTTACATACATCTTCTTCTGCTTCTTCTTCTGTGTGTATTGTACGATGCACAAATACACCACCACAATGATACATAAATTGAAAGAGGAAAGAGAATGTGAAATAAATTTAACTGTAGTGTAGATTTGGCACTTTGAGCGTGTCTTTTCAATGCTTGCTTCATTCGATGCATCGAATAAAAAAACATCGATGTATCGTAAACATCGAAAGGTTGCGAAACATCGGATTTATTCGATACATCGAATAGTAAACATCGATGTTTTCGATGTATCGATGTTTTTTGAGCAACCCTAGTCCGGAACATTCTTTTTATAGAGAGCAGTTAGCACTTGAAGCTAACGATGTTTTTATTAATATAGAGCTGCATATTCAAGTACAAAATATTTAAAAACATGTGGTTAAAGAGCCATCTTCTTCTTGAGAGTCAATTTAACAAACCTAATTTATTATATTTGATTTTGAGACGGCTGTTATTCGCCGAAGCTTTTTTTATAACTATTGTTGGATTTTAAATTTTAAAATAATTTTTAGATTTTTGGCTACCTGGATAGTTTTTTGTTGTTGTAATATCTTATATAATTATGTTAAAAAATACAGCTGGTTACGAAATTCAAGCTGATCTGAACGCGACTAACGCGATAAATTCAAATTATGTTTACTTTTCCTCTGAATGCACCTCAAAACTGATAGTCCATTATCGTCAATAGTTGACTTTTTTCAATAACTTAACCTATCTACTAGGAGATATGAATCAACAGTACCTAATATAAGTTTGATTATTTAGAGTAAAATATTTCATCTATAAAACAGAAAAAAATATAATAATATTTAATTTAGAATAATAAACAAAACTTTTTATCAATATCTCTCCAGGCGAATTAATCTCATCCATAAAGAGTATAATAATCTGAGTCTGAGTAAGGTTATAATGGTATTTTCGACCAGAGTCAACGTAAAACAGGGGACTGTGATTGGTGGTGAAGATGTTCTTCCAAACGGTAATCGATATTATTTTTTCAGAGGAATTCCGTTTGCTGTTCCCCCATTGGGAAATTTAAGATTTAAGGTAAGAATACGAGTAAAACGTTGCGGTGGCAAATGTATGTCACACACTCTGAGGCGGTTTATATCTTTCTTCATTGGGGCTGGTATTCACCGACCGCTTATAAGTTTATGGGGCTTATAAGTTAAAAAATTCTGTGTCATTAGCCGATAAAAAATTCTTTTTGATTAACTAATTGGACAATTTTTTGAGTTATGATTCTCATTAAGCGTAAGCTTACAGATAAACTTAACACTAACAGCTAGGTTCCAGAAATCGAGTGAAATGAAACCGAAATCGAAAATGTAAATCGAGTGAATTCGTTTTCAGTGTTCTGCATTTCGAGCGATTTGGTAACTCCGAATTTTTTTCGAAATCACTTTTCGTGAAATTGAAACCAGCGGTTTCATCAAATGTCAGCTGTCATTTGGGATATTATTGAAGTATTTTTATTTTGGCAAATCGTTTTCTTGTAAAATTTTTTATATTGTTCGCGCGTTTAAAAATATAAAAGTAAAAGTAAGTTCGTATAATGAGTTCTGCGTTAATAGTTTTGATGTTGCAAACTGAAAGAAATAAGTACGCACAAGAAAAAATAAAAAGACGAAGGCTGCGAGATGTATCTAATCCCTTCCAGTCTGTCCAAACCTTCAATAAAAAATGTAAATCATGACTTTTTTTAATGTTGGCAATTTTTTATTATTATTTACTTTTTTCCAACCAGTCGGGTCCTTCTGCGGTGGACCATGGCTGTTGAGCTCTGTTTTTAATCCGTCCCATAAAGCTTCCGCGACAACCCGATCTCCTTTCATATATCCTCTAGCGAGATCTTTGTGCCGCTCCATAAAGTTGATAATAATGGCTTCTTGTGCAGTATTTTTGTGTTTACCCCTGTTTTAAATATGTTTTAAGTGCAATAAACTTATCAAGTTTCATTTAAAAATCGTTTTTTTAATCGCGTCGCTCTTGTTTAACAATTTCACATCGAATGAACAAGATCGTTTTGAAATCGCTTGCAAAACGATAAAATCGAAATGTGGAACACTAAAATTTCACTTTATTTCAATTTCGATAAATTCGGAATTGAAATCGATAAAATCGAATTGTAGAACACCGAATTTTATTTTCGATCGATTTCGATTTCATTTCGCGTGAAAGTGAAATGTAGAACCTAGCTGTAAATATTTTGTACGTTTTTTTTGTAAGTTTTTTTTTCCGCGGGTGAGTTAGACTAGCAAACGCAACTTATCCCAGGCGGTGCTTAACCAAGCTCAAAGAATTCTTGGGAGTTCAGTTAGTATGTAAACTCCATTTTTTCAGTCGAGGTTCAGAGATAATTTCTTTCGTTTAATGTAAATCAAGAAGAATTCTTATTCGTTAAAAATTTCACTTTATGTAAAACTGCCTTTATAGTACTCGTAAATTTAATAAGATTATTCAATTTTTCAAATAGGCTCCAGTACCATTGGAAAAGTTTTCTGTCCCAGAGCTTGAATGCATTAAAGAAGGTCCATCATCAGTGCAACAGGATAGAGTTTCAGGCCGAATTTCGTCCGGATCTGAAGATTGTCTTTATCTCAATGTATACGTACCTGAAAGTAAGTCAAAAACACCATTTCCGGTTATGATATACATCCATGGAGGTAGAATAGTTGGCAATGCAAATAAAGACAAGTAAGATTTTGATACATAATAATATAAAACAATAGACTAAAGAAACAGGATGGCCACACTAATTTCAGACACAATCCACTTTATCTGTTACAAGAAGGTGTAATTGTAGTTACATCTAACCACCGTTTAGGAGTTCTTGGATTCCTTTCTCTCCCCGAAGCTGGTATTCCTGGCAATGCTGGACTTAAGGATCAGGTCAGCAAAAATAAATAACGTTATACTTTGCGTTGTAAAATTTCTTCAATTTATTTTCCCAAAAGGTTCTTGTAATGAAATGGGTCAAGGAAAATATTTCCCAATTCAATGGTGATCCAAATAACATTACACTTTTTGGTCACAGCAGTGGCAGTATATATGTGCATATGCATTTATACTCAGATATTTCCAGAAAGCTATTTAACAGAGCTATAATGCAAAGTGGTGTTTTTCTTATGGAAGGATCGATAGATAACGATGTGAATAATGGAAAACTAACGAAAGATCTAGCTAAATTACTAGGTTGTACTTCAAATGATCCACGTAATATTTTGGAGTTCCTACAGAACTACAACGATTTAGATGAGTTTGTTAAACCACTTGTGCAATCAGGTTCTCCATTCAATAATGAGTCAATGCCAATAAGACCCGTTATTGAAGAGAATAGTTCAGAAGCTGTTATAACAAAAAATCTCTTTAAAGCAATGAGCGAACCAAATTCTGTTCAAGTTCCTGTTTTAATGGGCTACACCAATGCAGAAGCATTAGCGAGAGTTCCGGCATGTGGTGAAAATTTACAAGATTTTCATAACGACTTTTCTAAGTTTATACCTCATGAGTATAATCCACCACTTGATGATCCAAAAAGTAAGGAGCTTGCAAATGCAATTAAGGAGTTTTATTTTAAAGGACAACAAATTGACAAAAAGATGTCACAAAAGTTATGTGATCTATTGAGTGACCACATGTTCATTTCACATATTTACCAAGCTGCTGAGCTCCATACAAGATTTCAACATAAATCTCCGTTGTATTTTTATCGATTTGATTTTGATGGCCAATTGAATTTGTATAAGAAAAAACTCAAAAAGGTAGAACATTTAAAAGGCGCTGGTCATGTCGATGAACTCTGTTATGTCTTCCAAATGGAATTTGCACCACCAGAACCATGGGAAGAAGATGCACACAACATGGTTCTGACTTTGTGCAAAATGTGGACGAATTTTGCAAAATATAGCAATCCTACTCCTATAAACGATAAGGAACCTAATGGTTGTGTTTGGGAGCCTGTGGAGAAAGTTGATGATTGGAAAAACATAAAAGTCAAAGCTCTGATATTTGATAAGGATATACGAATGATGGAAAATCCAGATGGAGACCGAATGGAATTTTGGAGGAATATGAAAAATTATCACAAACAATAGTTTAACAGTTGGGTTTGTATCTTTATTTTCTGCCCTAAAAGTTTAAGGTACCTGCTTAAATTTTTTTTAAAGTGTTTTGATGAAAGTCCTAAAATTTTAAGTAAAGTTGGTACTGCAAGCTTCAATAAAGAAAAGAAATAAAAACGGTTTGAATACATGTCTTTTTTTAAAAACGCACATTTTTATCGATCTTAAAGCTTCAGGAGCGGAGTCGAGTCGTAATTTGTGCTGAAAAACCTGAGTTTTGTCAGTTGGTATGGCATTGGCAAACTTTCGACATTTGTGTAAGCGCAAATAATTTGAACACATGCTTTTTCACTCGTGTTTCGTCCGTCTGCTGAATTTTGTAAAAAACTTGCATCAGGAAAATAAACAAATGCTTTTTTATCAAAAATCCTATGTTCAATCAGTTTTTTTTTTTACATAGTGTATTAAAATTATCATTTGTCATCGATTACTTCAGCTTATGTGTTTCAAATCGATCGAGAACTTACTAAATAATCCATCAGAAAAATTTTCCTGATCCATTTTCCTGCTCACTATAACTCGCCCCTAAGCAATAAAATTAAAAACATAAACAAAAAATGGCAAAAAGAAATGTTTGGGAGTATTAAGAGACATAAATGCTCCTTAGTGTTGTGCAAGAAATCGAAGTGTTTTAATGCTTCGGAAGAACAACTGCAATGGCTTGAGAGACGCCACCAGCTGTCATATCAACATTCAACTAAACTTTAACTGGAATACTCAACACAAATAACGAAACACCTGGGTCGAAAAGTCGACCTTTATTAAACTCGAGCTCTCGATTCTGCTGGTAAATACAATTCCAGTTCCATATATAATAAAACACAGCTAAAGTTGATAATGCAGTTCGCTTTCGAATAAAAAAAACATGTCTATCATTGAATTTGAGCGTAGCTGTCATTTGGAACAGAACAAAATAAAATACAAAAACAAACAAACCTTCATCTTATTTTCATCTAATGAAGAAAAAACTTCACAGAAAATTAAAGTGAAATAAAGAAAACTATTTCGTCAAAAAATAAAGAAAAACACCAATAAAAATTTAAGTATTCAATGTGATTTTAAAGTAAATAGTTGTACAAATTAAACTTTAATCAATAACCTAAAAAACATAATGCAACGGGCTCAGCGCAAAACATTCCAAATTTGTCACAAATCAATTGTCGTCGGTGATACTAGCTAGTATTGTTTTTTTTTTCTCTTGTTTTTGCTACAATAATTATTACTCATTACAAATAATTAGAGTACTCTTCAACCTTTTTGGATTAATCTCTACGACAAATCTAACTATTGATAGTAAATTTTATTCTGACTATTGATTGAGAACCAGGATCATTCCGTTCTTTTTGCTTTGTACCTATTAGTGAGATGCCCTGTGAAGGCTGTAATGTACAATTCACGGTCTTCCGACGGAAACGTATTTGTAAGGATTGCAGGTGAGTGCACGCAAAAGCTTCAAACTATAGTTATATGTAGGTTCATATATAGATAGGAACATAATGTAGGTACACAAGAATCATGACATTGAAAATCGAACTTGTAGAAAGGTATGTGCATGTACGAAATAATGGTTCGTTGTCGTAATAATAATAATAAAGTCGCCTGCCCATTTGGCTAAGACTCATAAAACCCACATTGATTTGTACGAAAAAATAGAAAAAAAAAATACTCTTAACTATCATCCCTAAACAAATCGATTTAATGTGTTATATTATATAGGTAGATAGAGGTACCAAATTCCAAATGGAAAGTGTATTAGGACTCTCGTGATGATTTATTATTATTATTATTTTTCTCTAGTCATCAATATTCTTTGTGTTGTGTGGGATTAAATTGTTTTCTCTTCAGATATGAAACTATAATTAAAGCAAGATGTTTGACTGGAAGAGATATTTATTTCTTAAAAACAAATGCAAAAGACTCATTGCAGATGAAAGAATTTAACTTTGTTTTTATTTTTACTAGTGACACCCACCCATTAGTAAAGGTTTTACTTGGATTCCAGTGATTTTAAAATGCACCAGGAAGTTAAGTCACTCCATATTAATATTAGATACCTAATGTAATTAATTGAGTTTGGTGTAAAAGTCAATTACCGTGATAAAAAAAAATATATAGATTCTAAATTGTTAACCTAAAAGTACTCATTGAGAAGACGGCCGTAAAACCACTCCAATTAGTGTTATATTATTCTAATTAGAATATGTTTATTTTTAAAGAACAAACAAAAATACTGCAGATTAGATGTTAGATATTTCAGCCCGAATTTTCCACGGTAGACAATGTAAAATCTCATAGACTCGAGTCTGTGTTGATGCCGAAATATATAAAAACCATTTTTAAAACGTAATCACAAAATTCGTATCAAAATTCTTGATATGAGTTACCATGTGCTTAGCCATTCGATTCTATTATAGCAGACTTTCGTCCATTTACCTCAACCTTTATTTTATTTTTTACATAATCATTACATTAATCAAGGTTCAAGGTCTGTTTGAACCTAGTGCTTATACCAAAAAGCTTATTCCAGTCAACACCGTTCTTAGAAAGCTGTATCGGATAACATGTTGTTTGACGACTTAATAAATTAAATCAAGGAATTTCGAGTTGGAATTTTTGATTAGGACAATGTAGCTGTATTGGTACGGCAGCTTCTCTTCTATCTTATGACCCCCAAAGTACTGTGCTTGTGAAGGCGGTACGACTTAATTGCTTTCTTTGTCCAAAAAAAAGTAAGTGAAGAACCTAACTCTGTTGACCTTCTCCCCAACATACTGCTTCTGTTTGATGTCCTTTCGATTTACTCTTACTAACATCACACTTTATTCTTCCTTAATATCATCTTATTCAAGTTCCCATTATTCTTCCAACAACGATATCAAAAAATGAATTCATTTCTTATTTATTAAAAATTTTCCCTTCCTTTTAAAGGAGGAGAAATAAACCCCTCACTACAGAATTTGGTCTTAGGAATTTTCAGAAGAAAAAATTAATATGAAAGTCGGCAGAATTAGATTTTTTAAGAAACTAGTGAAAAAGACCCATTATCATTTGCTATACTGAATCAAGTTAAACACCAGAAATTTCAACTGTCAATTAATATTTTACGTTATTTTTATTATTTTTCAGACGATACTACTGCAGTCATTGTATGATAACACAAAATTCGGTAGTTTTATGCGAACGATGTGCAATATTTGCCAAACGACCTCTTCTAAAAATCGATTTACTTAAACTTAAGCCAAAGGATTTAATATTTTATTTGCAATCAAAACATATTTCCACAACAGGATGTGTCGGTATGAAATAAATAATCAAATGAATGAAATCATTTTATAATGCAATCAATGTTTAATTTTTTAAATTTTATTTTAGAAAAAGAGGAACTAGTTGGATTGGTTTTGACCCATGTAAATAATCAAAATGATGCCCCTAACATCAGCAGTCCAAATGGCAATAAGTTTTCAGATTTTAGTGATACAGACAAACCATTTGAAAACATCAAACAAACTTGTCAGAATTTCTTTAATAACATAACTGATAAAATCGCAACTGATTTTAGCTTCGACACAAAGCCAACAGCTGCAAGCAATTCTGCTGGAATGGCGGGAGCGGGGGGATCATCTCCTCACATATCCGAGCAACCAAGAATATCGACGCGAGAGATACCAAGTTATTCAAGTTTTCAAAGTCAACCACTGATCTCGGAACAACCGTCGCCACCGCCGCCTCAGCAGCAGCAGCAGCCGTCGTTACAACAACACCAACAGGTCAATTCAAACAGGAGTACGCCAACTAGTCCGGTTTCGAGTCCTGTTGTGAGTATGAGCTCCATATCGTCCCACAGCACAGTGTCACGATCTCCACAGCTGGTCAGTACAGGTTGTGGCAGCACGGCAGAAGGTCAAATTAATCCAGAACAACCGGGAGACAGGCCAACTCCAGCTCCAGCTTTCTCGGGTATCAGAAATAGACTGCTGGATAATGTTCTACAGGATGAAGGAATAGTCTCTGAGTGTGAATGTTCTGATGATGAGTTGATAACAACATTCAAAGACCGAAGTAACCGCGAAGTTGGTGCAACTTCCACATCACCCACAACTAGTTCGCCAATCGACAATATAGCTGCGGGCACATCGGCAAGTGGTAGCAGCCATGAAAGAACAGCAATGGAAGAACAGAAGAGTTCACCGAGCTTACAAGCTGGAACTTTTGAAGATTCATCCGAATCTTCATTTGAAGAGTTAGGGGCCATTGGAGGCATTTCCGATGACAATAAAACAGAGTCAGTTGCTCAAAATGAAACCTGGCAATTTGTGAACAAATTAGAGAACGATGCAATTACCGTAGAGGACAAAAAGACAGGTACTATTCCAAGGGAGGAACAGCCATCAGCAGGAACTTCAACTGATATTGCATTGGTTTCATCAGAATCCTCATCAGGTCCAAGTAGGGCTGCTAGAATCTTCGCTTCCAGGCCAAAAAGAGTAGTCCGTCGACGATCGGATGGCTATTTGAACCGAAGACGACATGGAGATGATAATTCTTTTGCTTGGAATAGCAAAGAACTTAGTGTCGAGGAAGAAGAAGGTGATAATGATGACGGTGACGGCGACGGAGACGACGATGATGATGAAGAAAATGCTGCTGTAAGTATACGACGTCGGCGAAGTAAATGTTGTGGCAAATGCGGAAAAAACAAAACCAACATTAAAAACCATGTTATGAAACTGCGGCAACATTTAGAAAATGCAAATATGTCAGAGGCTGAAATAAAGCAGGAACTTGAAGAATTTCTGGTTTACTTGGAAACTCGTACACGTGGCCAATTGGTTGATGTCGGCAGTGCCACATCGCCATTTTTCGATGGAAACGATGGAATACATGTCTATGGACATGTTGGAGCAGATGGAGGCTATGATCCTCGGATAGCAGCAAGTCGCTTTCCGAATTTAAATGATTTTGATTCATTGTAAGTATAACTTGTAATCTTGGTTTCGTAGTGAATCTGTTCATAAATTTTCTATTTTTAGAGAGGAACTCGAGAATTTGACTGTAAAACAATTGAAACAAATTCTAACTCTCAATCGTGTCGATTATAAAGGCTGTTGTGAAAAGCAGGAACTTTTCGAAAGAGTTTCAAGGCTGTGGAAAAACCTCAAATCATGTCCAGGTATATAATTTTTCTTTTTTTTTATATCTGCCTTGTTTTTATTTCGATAAATTTTACTAAATTGTTTTTTTTTTTTTAGCAATTGAAAAGCTACCAACTGATGAATTGTGTAAAATATGCATGGACGCTCCAATTGAATGTGTGATTTTAGAATGCGGACATATGGCGACATGCACAAATTGTGGAAAAGTCTTGAGCGAATGTCCAATTTGTCGACAATATATTGTGCGAGTAGTACGATTCTTTAGAGCGTAAACTCATTCTTTTTATTTTTAATTATTTTTTTTTTGTTTCATAAAATACACGATAGAACTATTTTATGCTGTAGGTCAATAAAAGACGATTTTATATAAAATGGGATCCACGAAAATGAATTTTCACATACCTATAATTATGTCTTATTGATTTCATTTCGTTTTAAAAAAAAGTACACATCGGAGTGCTTTTCTTATAAAATAATGAAATCACTAAATTCTCAAAAATATAAAATTGCAATATTTTCATTTAATGAATTTCTTTGGTAATTTTTTAAAGAAGGAACAATGTTGTTAGATCTCACAGAGATGAAATGGATAATCCTAATATATTTTTTATACTCACCAAAGAGAGACAAAATATACAGTTTGCAAAAAGATTCTGTAGAGCATTGTTAACAAACTTGCGACAGATATTCCTTATGTTTATAATTTTCTTAACGTCTTGTTTTCTTGTTTGACTCAGCTGCATAAAATATTTCTATTTTGAAATGAGGGGTCACTAACAATAATTCTCACAAAATTTTAATCATACTTGTTGCGTATAAAATACCTGAGGTATTGAAGTTCAACCTTAAATGTATTAAAATTTTGCAATTTTCTCGTTTCAAAAATATTTAAAATATGTGTGCTTTAAAAGTTTAAATTTAACTGAAGTCGATACACATTCTATGTGAATTTATTTTTTTTAAATCGTGATATACCTATATATTTTTGTTTGAAACATTCTCTGGAAAAAAAAACACAAATAAATAGGGATTTTAATGGGGAATAAAATATTTGTGTTTTTTTTTTTTTTAATTTTTTGTTGCATTATTTCCTTATAGACCGAAAGCTAGTGAAAGATTTGAAATGTTATTTATTTTTAATGTAGCGCAAAATGCACCTGTAATAGCTGCTTTTCTTGACTGTTCAAATGGCTTTACGATTCAAACATCTTCGAATTTAAAATTGTATGTTTAAATTTTTATATTCGTGCAAAGTGGCTTCCTAAGGATTTGTTTGGATAAAAAAAAATACAGTAGTTTAAATGTGAAATATTACTTTAGCTTCACGCTTATTTGAACTTGTTTACTTTCTAATGAATGTTAAAATGGTAAAATATCTTCATGTTTGTTTGTACTATTGCTAAAAACGATTCCATTCATAGACGAACGCTGATGTCAATTCATGATCTCCATGCCAACTCTATCCTGCTCAAAATTCAATTTTGCCAATCGATGCATCAAAGTTCTTTAATTATTTTAGTTTAGTACATATTGGCTCCTTCATTGACAAAAACGTTTAACTTTTGATTATGCTAAAAGTCCTATTGTATGTTAATCAGCTGAAAATTCAATGAAATTGATTTTCTCAAAATAAATCCAATTTAACTTAAAAAAAAACTCGTGTTGTATTTGTATCCCATTCAATGGCTCGAACTTTTTAAACCGGATGTATAAAATAAATTCAATAACTTTCGGCCTATAATAATTGAGGAAAAGAATAATTATTATATCTATATAAATTTTTTTTTTTTTTTGAAATTCCTATTTATGTTATTTTTTGTAGACTAATATAATTATATAATGTACAATATATAATAAAATATATCTTTACATAAAGTATATAGCCAACAAAAACTAATTAAGTTATTTAAGATACCTATCAATTTAAATTTTGTCCGCTCGTTTAATTCGTAATTACATAAATTATGTGGTTAATTCAAATATATATAACGATATAAACAGACTAAAAAGTTTTTTTTTCAATACTATAAAAGAAAATATTTCACAACTTGTGCAGAAAAAAAAAGAAAATGCACAGCTCAGTCGGACGTACTTTTTTCGTCTGTGCGACCACATATTGTTTATTATTTTGTATCGTTTCTTGTTTTCAGAAGAAGAACTGTCATTCTTACACTAATCGAAAAAGCCATCAAAAAATCTTCTATAAGTAGATACTTCTGCAAAAAATGATCAGAGTCAAATAAACTGTTTTTGAGAAAACCGAAAATCAAAAAAATTTTCTATGGGGTGCAATCACATCAATTTTTAGAAAAAAATGTTTCAAATTCGTCAACATCAAATAAAAATTATTGATTATTGAAAATTTTGTGTGTATTAAGGAAAATACAACCACCCGTTTAGGCACAAGTCGAACAAACAGACAGACAGAATTGCGACATTCATTTTTTATGTCTTCCCTAACCATAGTATTGCAAAATCCGATCACAATCTCGAAGTTCAAAGTATTAGAAAAAGAGTTAGGTAGGTATATAAAAAAAAAACTATATTTACGTAAAAGCTTAAAACCTAATAATAAACAAGAATTCCTTAAATAAAGTGCATTCCAAGATCATCGACTCTTACTACTTTTTGAACTGATGAGCCAATGCCCGCTTCTACTGCACTCATTAACAACAAGCTATCACTGTTAGAATCATTAGATTTTTGTCCCATTTCAAATTTATAATCAACATTGGCTCGTAGTCCCTTCGTTTGAATATAATTTGATTCCATCGTATAGGCGCACACAATATTGTGCTTTTTGCATATATTCTTCAATCTGGCAATGTGATTTTTATAATGAGTTTCTTTTCTTAAAAGTTTCTTTTCCATATCCAGCCAATAGTAGGCTCCAATATTGTCAATAGCCAGAAGAGCTATATCTGGATTTCCGACTAATAGATCTTCCAACGTCTCCATTGCCATCTCAAGCTGATCTGGTGTATAGCAATTAATAATCTGCACTGATTGCATGCGTAATTCTATGGTGAATTGAATATCTTCTTGGCTAGTTTTCTCGCCGGAATTCTTGATGATCTTTTCAGCAACTTTCATCAAATGCGGAACTGAAAACTTATGATCCAAATCTATTAATATAACATTTGAATCTTTTCCGTTGAAATATGTTGGAAGAATTGTTAGGGCTATAATTTCGTTGAGGAGCAGGGTCTTTCCAGAATTACTTGGCCCAGTGATTTCGATAAGAGATTTTGGTAATGGACCATTGGATGGAAATAAATCGGTTGATAGAGACTGTAGTTTAGGACGAATTGAGGCTTTTTGTGCCACAAGGAGTTCGTATGCGTTGAAGATTGTCGAATAAGCCATAACTTAATTTAAAAAATAGATTTGTTAAGAATTCAAAGGCAAACAAATACGTTTATTGAACGAACATTTTTGTAAATAAATAAACAGTTGATTGAAAATGCCAAATGTCGAATTCCTTTCAACATTCAACCATTTGAATCCGATTTTTTTTGTGATCAGGTTTTTTGCCTAGGCGTCAGATTAATAAAAAAATATTGATAGCTTTCTTGTTGGAAGACATAAATAGATTGAGAAATTTGAAAACTGCCTTGCCATTGTTTATAAAACCTAGTTTTATGTGCAATGGCTTTGCTTCTCTTTATTTTTATTGTCGGAAATATATTTTTTGCTAGAAAAATGTTTGGCATTTTGAATTCTTTTATATTCAGTGATTTGAGTAATTTTCATTGTTCCTTCGCTTTAGATTTGTTTGCAATTGAAAGTTTGTTTTTTTTTTTCAAAACTTATTTTTAATTGGAAATTTATGTTTAATCCTATCCTAAAGTGTGATTTTTATTTGCTTCCAGTTAAAAAATATTAAATAGCATTTTTATTTTCTTATTTAAACAATTGTGCACAAAATTAAAACAAGTGCTTGCATAAAAATAGTAGGCACAAAGAAATTTTGTGAGACAATTCCAAAGTACACAAGTACTCCACCAAATATCAATTTTACTTCGTAAAATCACTTCACTATTCTCTCCTGCACCAAAATTTAACGAAACACACAGAAAGGCAAAAAAGTGATAAATATAATGGGCTTTATTCACTCATCAGGCACAAAATTTAATTGACTACCATACATATTTGACTAAATTCACAAAATTCTTTGAAATTAGGCGTAGTTTCCACAAAAAACCTGAGTAAAAATTTAACCAGAAATTAAGCTGATGTTTGGAGAAAGAAGTGCAAGCTAAAATTTTGTTTCAGCGTATTCAGATTTAAAATTGAAAATTGTCTAGTTTCGCTATAATTGTTGGTACTGTTTTTTATCTCATTGTGGTTTTTCATATTTATTTCATAAAATATAAATGTTACCGATTACATTTGTACAACTATTTTTATGGCAAAAAATGCTCATATCAAGCAAAATAGAGGGACCGCGAAATAAATCATTACCGACGTAGTGTATACTCACGGAATAATTTTTTTTTTTTGAGCATGGACTCATGTATGTACAGTACATACGTAATATGTATATATGTACATACGTGGGCCATCTAAATTAATATTTAGGTTATATCAGGTACCTACGGTTAATTAATAAGAGCTCATAATCCAAGTTGGCAATAATTTTGAGATTATGTTCTTTTTTACTTTTTCGTATTTTTCTAAATCCGAAATGACTCACGTACATAGGTATAACAATAGAAAATCATTTACCCACTTTTACTAGCTAAAGCGTTTTTCAATGAAGAGTGACTTATCTCACTCATTAATATTATACAATATACATTACAATACCTATATTATAGTTAAATCTAGGGACTGTAATAAATGTGTGTACCTTTCCATGATCTTACCCCAACTAACTTACCTCTGTTTTATTTTTGAGTATTTAATTATCCACTGTAAAACATCAATTCAAATATATTACTTTTATTAGTTAACAGTCTTTATTTTTTAGCTGCATATATCTTAAAAATAAAGTCTATGAAGATGAGTTATATATAAATAATTAAAAAAAAAAAAAACATTAAGTAGACAAAAGACTAGACGAAAAAGCTGTTTTCTTTGACTTGGTAATATATAAATGTACGTAAATTTATCCTATCTTCTATTTGTACTGAGATCCAAAGGTGAGTCCATATCCATAGGTTCCATAGGAAGAACAAATTTGTTACTGTGATTACTTGCGGTTAGCCAATATGGGTCTGTGGGAACATGAGTTCCATAATAGTAACTGTCATATTTAAGATCGAACGCTTTCGGAAAACGATTAAAGCACTCGGAGCGGGGCGATGTCTCGGCCGACATATATAATTGATCCTCATACGGTTCTTCCAGCATATACCTTTCACTTGTTTTAATTGGAAAACTATCATCGGCTATTGTTTTTATTGGTTTGGGTTCTTCTCGTAATATTTGCTCAGAATGTTTGAACGTTTTAACATGTTTACGCAATGAAGATGGATCAGTGTAGCGCTTTTGACAGCCTAGTACCTTGCACACATACGGTTTTTCCATTGAGTGGGTCCGGGTGTGTTTAAACCTGTCGGATGAATTTGAGTATGCTTTTCTACAGCCTTCAAACGAACAGACATATGGCTTCTCTCCCGAATGCGAACGTATGTGAATTTTCAGATTCTCCGCTCGTGAAAAACTCTTATCACACAAGTGACACTGATGAGGTTTCTCTTTTGTATGAGTGCGAACGTGAACAAGCATTTTGTAGCGAGCATTGAAACCTTTTGATGTTCTTGAACAACCCTCCCATTTGCAGTAGTAAAGTCCGTCAAGCGAGGCAATGGCGTGAATTTGAGTAACATGAGCAGCGAGTAATTCAAGGCTTTCAAAAATTCTGTAAATAGTAACAAAAATTATAAAAAAAAGAACTGATTGAGAAAAAATATCATTATGCGTTTATTAGCTTCTGTGATATATTTCGAATCAAATGTCTAACATACCTTCCACAATCTGCCCAACAGCATATCAATTCATTCTCACAAGCACTACTATCATGGTCCTTTGCAGCTGGATTGACTTCGGTTATTTGATTGTCCAAACTGACTTTCATTATGACCGACTTTTTCCTGCTGCTATCCACGGTGCTGCAGATTGTTTGATGTAGATTTGGCAACAAATTAACTCTGCTTGCTTCCGGTGACTCCCTTGGTGGAGTTACTGGCGGGGTTGGAAATCGCAAATAGTGATGTGCAGCTATCTCATCCTCACTCATCAGTGATGAACACCGAAAATCATAACCGTAGGTGTATGGAGGAGTATAAGCCAAACTTCCAACTTTTGGGCTAAAACTTGGGCACCGATATTCCATTATTATGAATTTATTATATGAACTTTGATTATAAGCTATGTATGTATTATAGGTATAGTTTCTTAGTGGCTCTTCTAGAGCTGAACTAAATCATTGGAGTGATTCTTAGCGACTAATTAGTGGCAAACCGATGTGTAATACTTTAAAGCAGACTGCCCGCCAACCAGACCTGATAAGGCTTATCGAATTATTTGGTAGATACCTACCTACAGCAAAAAGTATACACTCATCAGCCACACATGATGTTGAAAACGTTAATGAAAAACGTACGCTCGATTTTAAGGTCTCTACTGAGTTGTGCATTGTGTTTTGTGTCTGTGAGAGGAGAGGAGAGGTCTTATCGCAAAAATGTTATGTCTGTTTGCACAATTTTTTCCCTGTGCTTTCCAGATGGAGCATTTGTAGACACAATTACGATAATCATGCATGATCAATTGGGGGCGATAATACACCCTTTAATACAATTTAAACTTTCGATAAAGGTGTTTAAAGGAATGTTATACATTCAAAAATTAAAACGAACTTTGAGATGATAAGTCATGGGAATGTTATATCACCATCGTCTGGAGTGGAGAAGTAGAAAATATTTTGAAGGCTAACATTGCTATTTGTGTTTCATATTCTAAATTACAAACAAGAACGGCTTGCACAATTATTGAAATTGTTTAAAAGATACGAAACCGGAAACATGTTTCGAATCGGTCTACGGAAGCCTTAAAGCTATATGGCATTTAAAAAATGCATTTAAAGGTTACAATTTTTTTTGTCTGGTTTGTAACCCTTATTTCTCTGTTTTGAACATTTAAATTTCAATCGAACGAACTTTAATTAACAACACTATCGTGTAGAGATTTTTGTGAAGTTAACGGTTCTCATAGTACATTTAGGCCGTTAGGAGCACTCAACCCTTATAGGTACACATGCCAAAAACAAACAATTTCGCCCTACCCAAAATTCCAGTTTAATATGTAACCCTTAATAAATATCTCTTATTTTTTGTCAAAGACAACATTTCTTATTTAATAATGCAACATATGAAGGCAAGTTTTAATGACATGGAAAATCGATGAATTTATTTAAGCAATAGGTTTTTTTTTAAATATAGGTAGGTACCTCCTTTTGTTAATGATGTGATGTGTAACACAAGGTCTCCCCGTGGGGTTTTTTGCGTTCTTGGGTATTCAATTCACAATCAAGTAACCTGCGATGATGCGTTATCTACAATTGATAACTAAAAAATTACAGTAAAAAAAATTAAAAAACTGAACCTAAATTTATTGTAACGTAATAAAATGCCTTTTATGCATTTATAAATGAATATACAAACAATTATTATTATCTATAAAAATACTCGTAGGTTTTCCGTTTGTAATTGAAAATTAAATTTCTTTGAAAACCAATCACTGTCAGGTGATGTACATACATACAAAGTTCAAAAAAAACTTATTTCTTAGAAATTTAATAGACAATATAAAACCCCTTTTGAGTTCTAAGTCTACATACGAGGACTTTCTTAGAATTTTAAACAGCAATTCAAAAATAAAGATAAAATTTATCTTGCTAATCGGTATTTGCTACTGATGTCATTTTTTATATTGCAATATGGATTTGCACTCAAAATCAGGAATGGTGGTTTGAAATGAAATACGTTCGATTTGATTCTTTGACCAACAAACGAGCTTAAAAAAATCATTGAGTAAGGCTAAGGATAAGTATACATCACGAAGGTCTGCAAATTCAAGGTAATTTTTTAGTCTACTATTATGCTTAACTACCAAGCAAGAGCAAGCAATTGTTGACAGGTGGACCAGATCTATAAAATTGTTTTTGCCTTGCAGTGCTTTAGTCGTCTGAGCTTTTACCGCCTTTATTTCTGTCATTTTTGAAATTCACAGAAAAGTCTTCAATCTCGCACAATGATTGTTTGATAAATCAGCTCTATTTCTGTTACCCTTAACTTTTTTAGGTAAAAATTGTCAGATTATCAAATTTTGATAAAATGCTTTGAGAGAAGCAAGCAGCCGAAAAAGTTAGTATAACGGTATAGTCGCAACTTTTGGCAACAATTTACAAACTGTTGTCAAATAGTGAAAATTGTTGGTTTAGCTTAATAATGAGGTCTTGAACTGCGTACTACCAGGGTAAATATCGTCGCCCAAATTTATCTTTCAAGGATATTTGTATGAAAGGTACACTTAATTGCGATCTGTGTAACAAGCTTAAAATAAAAACTTGGCAGAAATGCAGATATCCTAAAAGTTTGCTTGACATATCTGCATGCATATAATTGAATATGAGTCTGAAAATATCATAGGTAAATTATATTTATTCCATAAAACACTATATGTAGCTATTTTTAGTTGCTCCAGACATTATTGTTTTGACAAAATCTGGAATTTGATTCGTAAAACTAGATTAAACTAAATACAAAATTAATGTAAATATCTACCCTACATTAAATAAAAAATAATACGATGACCCCATTGTGATCTCTTCCAGTTGGAATGAAAATAATCAAGCACTGTTAACTGGACAGAGAGCAGCGGCGTAGCGAGATAAGAAACGTATGCCTAGTCTATTCACACATCTAGCCATCAGTCCCCTAGTCCAGTCGTCCAATAACATCACTATCAGTCGCAAAAGCTTACAAATAAAATCAAAATAGAAAATAATAACTTATAATAATCCAGCATATACATATATACATAAGTATCCGGTTCGAGCCGGATTTCGCGCAATGAAACTCATAACAGTATCGCAAAACAATGATAATAGCTACGCCGCCGCCATATGTCGTGTTTCTTTCTCAAAAACTGAACTCTGATCGCTAGCAATAAAAGAGAAAAAAAATCACTTCAACCTACAGGGGGCATTTGTTATCGCTAAAATTGTGCTGAACTAAGCCATCGAGTATTGGAATGAAATGTAGCAAATCATGGAGGATAATAAATTGATTTAATAGTAAATTTTGTTTCGCAGGAAGTTCCATTATTTTGTTATTCTATTTTTGATAAATGGATCAGAATCAATTATTATTCGTTTGGGTTTGTCCATGAGGGGAGTTTAACCTATCGCTTAACTGTGCTGAATTTATCAGCAAGACGGGTAAAGTCTATCAGCGATTGAATAGTTCTAGGACAAATATATTAATGATTGTATTGACTCAATTTTTTTTTTTTAAATTAGATTGTTAAAGTTTAATGTTATGTGTCACGCAGGAACTTTTTTATGATAAACAATTATTGGTAACTTAGTTTTTGGTGTGCATATTTATCCTTGGCTCTATTTTATTCTATTAAACGTCGCCGTCGTAGAGCCCTGCATCTTAAATAAAAAATGAATTTTGAGTTTCTTTATTAAATGGAATATTTTGGATAAACCATTACGTCGTCTTTTTAATTTATTCCGGAACTTTTTGAATGCATTCTTTTTATGTGAATCTAGTGCGATTATGCTTTGTATATGAAAAACATAGTATTATCTTGGCGAGTATTTTTAAATGTTGTCCCGACCCTTGTGGTGGCGCTGCAAAATTTTAGGCTTAGAATTTGATTTGGGGAGGGTTTAAGCATCGGAAATCGGTAATAGGAGGAAGAGGATACTATTATTTGGAGTGTTGCGGCCAAAAAATATCAATAAATATCGATTAAAGCCTTGACAAGCTCTACGCAAAAAAAAAAAATTGAGCTAGGGTTGCCTCCACTTTTTAGATGACGCAACATTCGATTTCCACCATGATAGTACCTACTATGTTTTTCATATAAATACTTTAGATGTCGCTCCATTCGACTGCCACCATGATTGTACTATGTAAATAACGGGGTAAATGACGAACAAAACGGTTCTGGGTTTACAAATAGCATAACAGAAAAAAAAAATGGAGTTTCCATATAAGCTATCGACAAAATACATGAAAATATGAACTTGTAGCTCAATACTCTCTGGCCTCAACAAAACATTCCCGGGGTTTAGGATAGTTGGATTTAACATGTAAATTGTTTCACCCCCTGGTCTTTTTTTAGTCCAATTTCCCAGGGGTTTAGAAAAAGAACACAACCAATAATACTACTGCAATGCATATGCTAGTACTTTTCTGTATAAATTACACGGGGGAAAGCTTAGATAACCGGCTTCCTATCTAACCACCAGACATCCAAAGTTCAATTGGATATCGCGAACACTTGGTAGGGCGTGAATAAAAAATTTCCGCCAGATCTTAAGACAAACAGATTGACTTTTTAAGAATTTGTCAAAAATGATATGGAACGTGATATGGGGAGACTAGCTCACGGACATGTCACTCTGTTTCTATTTTCTGATTAGAATTCACTAACAATTGACGAAGAGCTCATTCAAAATGAGGTGATTGTCTGAAGATATAATATTAGATATAATATACAGCTTAAAAAGGTATAATAACCATTTGTTTTATGACGTAGTTTTTTTATGATAGGCCCCAGACTGTTGATTTATTGTGTTGCTTATCAGTGCCACATGCGAAGTTTGTTCGGAAAATACAGGTATCTACCTTTTCATTTTTTAGTTCGAGACAACTTATATTATATCTTATCACTTTACATTTTATTATTAAAGTTAACATTCAGACGGTGCCAAACTTAAAGAAACATTTAAAACTATCTGCCAGACGAGATTGAATAAATAAATTTCAGCCGTATTATCAAGAACAGACTTAAGTAGCTGTGAATATTTTTGTACGCGTGCTGATAGTTTGTTATGTTTTTTTTTTGTTCATCTTTTGTGAGCTGTGTGGAATTTGTAACGCTTGTGTACTGATAATGGCTATATTATAATAAATGACAACAAAATGCTCATCTTATTAATTAAACAAATAATTAGGTTAATTTCTTGGTGATTAATTTAGACTCAATACACATTTCTTTTATTATGTATTAATATTTGGTATTCAATTATGAATAAAAAGTAAGCACCCACCGTGAAGCTAGGCTATAATGAATTGACTTTGACCTTCGTATGTACGTACATAGGTTCCACTTTAAAAAAAAAATTAAGAACAAAAGAAACTTAAATAATTTTTTTCATAAATAGGAACAATTGTGTTCAGGTGTTTTATGATTGAGTATTATTTTTTAAGGTAGTTGCCCAAAAAAATTATTTAAATGTTACGTTAGTACGATTGAGCAACCGTTTTACCGTTAACTCACTTTTTTACCTGCTCCACGCAACTCCGTTGTTACGCTTAGGGTATACAATATTCAGTTGCCAGTCAGGCGCATTATAAACATTAATTTTGTTTTGATTAACAGTATTTTGCGCTGTTTCAGGGATTTTCAAACAAAGATGTGTTTAATATGTTTATAATGCAGAAATAAAAATTTGGAGCAAAATTTTGGTGAAAAATATTTTTTCATTAAAAGTATTGCTTCCAGAAATAATAAAAATAGGTCAAAAAATAAATTTTGTAAAACAAGTTTTATCGAATAAAAAAATGTTCGTCCTCATTCACATTCCTCAAGAAAAGAAAAAATGGTTAAAAAATTATAAAACAAAATTCGTTAAAAGAGATCAAATTTGGAAACTTGAGATTTTCTATTCATGGGGTGTGGTATCCGACGACCTTCTCAGAATATTTACCTATTAAACGGAGCACTTTCGATTGCTGTAGAATTATTGAATTTGAAACAGGAATAGGTACTTATATAAGGGGCTTAAATAACATACAAATGTTAAAATTGAAAACTTCATATTTTCATAAAGTGGTTTTCATTTCATTATAGAGCATTTTATAGTAAAATTATTGAGGTTTTTGTTTACAAGTCTTATTGAAAAATTACGGTAACATATTCACCTATGGACATAATAACGAAGCTGAAGAAAATAGGAGATTATTTTTATAACCTTACATTACATTTACAAAAAAAAAATTCACCAATAAAAGAATGTTTCAAAACAAAGAATTTTAAAAAATGTTTAAAATGTTGTCTACAAAATGTTGCATCTACAGATTAATTCAATGTCAGTGATATGTATGTTTATGTACGTATACCTATACATAATTATGATTTATTAAAACCAGTATTATGTTTCATAATTTAAAGTAGGTACATATTAATTAAATTTTGTCTAAAATTTAAAAGATAATGGATATTAAAATTGTAATCGCAATATCTGAGAATTTAAATCAATTTCAATAAAAATTAATAATTCAATGCAGGTGCTGATATCGTATTTTAGATTGACAAATGTTGTGGGTGTTTTATTGCAATTGAAGTTGAATGCTAACCCATTCGTTGCTGTGCCGTATGATTTAATTTGAGGTTGGAGAATTAACAGTTAACCTTGATTTTGATAAAACTGTCTCGCCAAGTTGGCTGATAACACACAAAATCTTAAATTACTTTAAAATCGAATATTTATATAGCCACTTCATATAATAATTGTATGTATAAAATATAAAATGTCGTAGTAAAAATGCAAAGTAGTGCATTCTAAATAATGTATTTAATGTGTGTTGGCATTCAAAAATTAATTTTCATATTGCAAAATCACCCACCCAACTCAAATTGTATGTTAGGGATTAATAGATGGTTCAATTCTTATTGTGAAATAAAAATGACGTGGATGTTTTGTGCTGTTGCCCAAATATTTGAAAAATACATTTAAATCCATATCTCGAGAACAGCTTATTTGACAAGAAATTTTTTAGAACTCTTTCAATTGAAAATTGAATTATCTTCCTTTTTTGTTCAAAACATTTTTTTAAGGGCTCATACTTTAAGAGTTAAAGCGCAGAAAAGTTTATCGGTTAATGCTATGAAAAATTATAAAAGAAAAAAGTATACTTTTAGGCCATTTAACACTGAAAGCAGTACCTACTTTGCATATGAAAAACTTTGTACTATCATGACGAGTATTTTTTAATGTTGCCTCTACCCTTGTGGTGGCACTACATTTTTTAAGGTGTGGAATTTGATTTGGGGAATCCTTCAAGCACGGAAATTGGAAGAAGAAGCAAGAGGAGACTATTATTTCGATTTCCATAGCCAAAAAATATCAATCAAAACCTCCATAAGCGCTCCGCAAAAAATAAATTGGGAAGGGTTGCCGTTATACTTTAGATGTCGCCTCATTCGCCACCATGATAGTACTATGTTTTTCACATACAAAGGTACCTGCTAACAAACTGTTTGATCTTGTATACGATGACTGGTTCTCGATATAAGGATTAAAATGCGTTTTTCAAAAGGCTAACCAACGCAATAAACTTAAAGATTAGCCATTAAATTTTTAAATTCTGGATAGATGTTTTTGCAAAAATAAAAACTTCTTCTTCTGGTATATACAGCAAATCCTTAAAAATATTCTGGAACCGCATAATAATCCATACTAAATCACTTTTTGTAAACAATTAAATTAGGACTCTCTAAAAAAAGTGAAAACACGTGTTCCTTAAAAATTGTTCAATTGTAACCGTTGTCAAGGGCGTATCTATTCGTGTTTTTTTCAAATAAGACACAATAAAATCATGTTTGACATGGCACTACACCTTATTCATTTTCCAATTGGGAAACAAATAACTTCAAAACCAATGCATTACGAATCAATTTTCTTGGATCCGCTGGTCATTTCAGTTGAAACAAAAGTTTCAAAGTTTCCGTTTCGTTTGTTACAGAAAAAAAAAAATTGTTCTGGAAATTAATTTTTAATTTTATGCAGATATGATAAAACTTTATAATTATGTACATATAACATCTCTACTTGATTAACCATCATCTTTTATAGGCGAAGACTACAATTTCTCTAATTAAATTGAACTAATAAATTGAATAAACAAAACTGGGTAGGTATCCACTAGCATAATAATTTTGTTGTTAAAATATCAAAATATGCAACATACATGATCACTAACGTCCACTTTAGCCAAGTAGAATTCAAACTAATTTAGATAACATCATAAGAACACTCTTGATTAGCAGTTTAATGCTTTTAAAGTTATGTTGTTAATAATCAGTGGTTCATTTTTTTTTTAATTTTAAATGACTTCATTTTCCAATTTAATTTGATCGCTGTACCATAGTCCATTCTATCACCTTATCCTACTACTAATCTATCAAACAAAAAAAAATATTGAGTCCACCTTATCTTCCCGAGCCACAAATCGTTATTCAAATTTTTGAAGAGGGAATAAAAATATCACTTGGATTGCTTTATCACTCAACTTTTTTGTAGACATCAGTTTGAACATAAAAATTCGCTTTCCTGCCAATCCGGACACGTCGTCCAAAGGAGGTTAAAGTTGTCTAATAAAATATATATATAATCTTAATCAAAGGTCAACGCGCTAGCCTTCAGACGGAACATAAAATTGTTTTTTTAATTTTTTTTTTGTATTATTAATTACACAATTGAGGTAGTTTTCTTTTTTGAAAAAAAAACACTTGAAAAATAGGAAACACACACACACACTGGTATATCAGAACCGGAAGAAGGCTTACCTCAAACTTAATTGATTAAGAATTCGAGTGTTACTAGCACGTGCTACTTGACGCACCTTCATTGGAGGTATGCACAAAGTGCACGGGATTAACTAGATCTGAACCGAAGAAAAAGGAGCACATAGGTCCGTGGGGTCCGAGTGCATGGTGTGAAGTTATTAACGAATGTGTCCAAAAATAAACCCACACCCATCTCCTTCGGTGTGTCTATCTATGGAACAACATTGAATGTGAGGCAGAGAGGCACCCACCACGATGAAAATACAAAGTAATTTTCTTTGAAGGAAAAAGAACATTTTTTTTTATTATCTACAAAGTACAATAGCTAGACTACTTCGGGATTCTCTTGAATAATTCTGACCAAGTTCTTTTCCAACATGGGCATGACCATTCGATCGAATGGAACATTACAGCTGACGTATATTTGCTTGTTGAGACGTTTGGCTAGCTTTTGGGCAAGTTGCTGCGAATCACATCCAAGTTGGGGGCCCAACGCGACTGTGTTAACTACATTGCCAGGAGAACCTGCGATTGGCATTGCAATGCCAATTTCATCAAGGAACTCCCTGCCGTTTATGCCGATGTAAATGAATGTTGAATTGTTCATTTTTAATATTCGCACGGAATATTTAGTTTCTGTAATTTCGAATGTCGATTGATGTGATGAGAAGGACGATACTTCCTTGGTGATCTCCGCGACAGATGAAGGCATTTTTAATGTTTGATGGTACTATAGTAAGGAATTTTTTGTAAAAATACAATAATTATTACATATTTGCAAAATGGTCCAACTTACTATTTTTTTAGAATTTGTTTATAAATATTCTTTTTGTGAGATAATTTTTGTTTGTCATTTAGTAGCTGTCAAAACGCCGCCGGCGAAGTCGAGTGTCGAGAACTGACAACCTAATTAATCGAGTATCGAACAACTGCTGTACAAATTAAAACAAACTTTTGAGCTATTATTAGGAAGAGGGCGCTATTTCGGTTTTGAATAAATACATTGGGGAGTAGTCGTATTTTTTTGAAAATTTATTTTATTTTGTGAAACAAAATTGTAGTCAAAGATTCTACATCCGTATTTCGTCGATTCTTCCCAAAGGTAGGAGCACACAGGGGAAATGGACTTTTCACCTATGTAGCTAAAACTTACCGCACCAGTAATATTTTCATAGTTGTTGTTTTCGTGTATAATATAGTAATAACTAAAAACAGATTGCTTAATAAATAGGACTTTGTTTGCAGCTTTGATATATCTGCCTCGTCCTCTGTGTAATACTATGTTTTCATGAGCTAATTTCGCAAATTACGAAAAAAGCGTTCAAGCGTAATTTCGTTTGACAGCTCATTGTTGTTTTCCCTTTCATAGAGTAATTTCAAATGTAAGGGAAAGTGATATACATAATTTAGGAGGAGATTTTTATTTTAAAGGGATTTTTCCAAACGTTTGGAAGTGTCTAACTGCAAGGCATTGATTAGCTATCGTGCATACCAAAATTATTCGAAAAATTGAGAAAATATACAAAAATGTTATTTCGCCTCATTAACATGGACTCGTAAGGGAAGAGGAGATATAATGCAACGAACATTACGAAGTTTTGCTCAGATGGGCTTGTCAAAAACCAAAATGGATTTCAAATTGAACGCAATGAGCTTGTTTGAATTTTACAAAATCTTTTGAACTTTAAGAAAACTAACGAACATTGGACTCCCTGATTTTTTTTTTAGTTTGGCTGAGGTCATATTATTGTCCTGGATTACATTTTTTTACTTCAAAAATAAAACATCAAAAAATGTCATAATTCATTTGGGCGTCCCTCAAGGACGTCATTTAAGTCCATTTTTATTTTTTATTATTTATCAATGCAATTCAACACTTAGATTTCCTACAGTGTTCGCCAATGACATCTTCATCTGTCTTACAAAAACGGTTTTGACTTAAATTTTTTGCAAGTTGTTTTTAATGGTGTTTCTCCCTGGTGAAAATGTATGACTTTTGCCCGCAAACCTGCACCTAACTTAAATGACTATTTTTTATAGACTCAAAAGTATACTTTAATAATAATACCAGTGTTCAACAGAATTTTGTGATCCATACGTCTTAAAAACTTTATACTGCTCTCTTGTAAGACGTAATATCGAATAGTGTAGCTTTGTACGGAGCCCGAGCTAATAAACTAATATTAATCGACCAGAATCTGTGTAAAAACGATTTCTCCACTATTTGCATATTATGGTACTTATGAACCTTTGGTTGCTACATGTTCAGCTTTTAATAAATATTTGAATGTTATTGATTAAAATGTATCGACATATTTAAAAAAAAAAACGATTCATAAAGAATTTTACAGTTTCAAAGCAAAAAATATGCAAATTTGTGGCTCAATCACACTTAAAACATACATACCTAATCCACCGAAACGATTGAAAAATTAAACCAAAGGCTGAACGACGTTTGCAAAAATGTTTCTTCAAATACCATATTAGGTGTGTATTTCGGTTCCAATTTTTTTTTTTTTTAATAATTTGAAATCATTCATAATATGGGTTTTTATCTATTTTTATCAAAATTAAAAAAAAAACTCGAGTTTATTAAATACCCATCAAGTTCTGTTCTGCTTGCTATAACTAACCTTTATACAGAGGTATCTATCTAAAAAGTCTGTTCCTTTTTTCTTAACTGCATTTCAATCTTCTTGATGTTGCAATATTTTCTCACGAGATGAATAACAACTATCTAAATGCCATTAAATCCATGCATGTTGATGATGCCCTATTATCGCTCATGCTGCCGCAAATAAACAACTTTTCTGTTAACTCCTCTGCTGCCCCATATTCCGTATCGTAAATAATTCACAAGGAAAATACTCCAATATTTCCTGATTCCAGAGCTTGTTGCACATTATTCAATTTCACTCGCAATAATTTTCAAAACAGCCTTAGCTTCAGGACAGGAGCACCTCTTCGTCACGAACAACGACGCGACCAACACGACGCGACGACGACGTAGTCAGTTCAGTGTTGGTGTTAAACAGAATGAACCACATTTGATCATCCTACCACCCAGGTAGACGAGACCACAAACTGGGTGTCACGGTGGTCATCACTGTGCTAATAAGCATTCTCGAACATCTTTAACATTTCGTTGAGGCCAGTAGCAATTAAGATAAGAAGGCCAAGAACCGCGCATTCACGGTATGAATACATTAGCTACATCCATGGTCTTGGTTTGTTCATCAAGAGCGCAGAAGACACCGCGCCGAGTGCAAGTGATAAGGTTATCAGGTACCACAGACATAAAATGCTACCGACCGACCCTCAACAACTTAGCAGCTACTATACGACGAATAATATAGAAACAGTAGCACAGAAACGATCCCACAGACGCACTCATTGTGGAATCAATGGAAATTCTGAATCGGACGGCAGGTGGGTGCGCTGAATGCCGATTGTGTGTTCCGTGTGTGTATTTTAGACTGGATCATTTTATTGGTAATGAGTTGGGACACATAAGACAACATGATGACGGGCTTTTCTAAAACAAAAGAAAGCAGTTTGCATTTTAAATTATAGTTTTTAATTTCGAATGAATTAGTTATGTATATGAAACGAGGTTAGTAGTTGGTTTATTGCGACCGCCGCGACGAGCTGGGACATTTTGGTCTCAAAAGGCACGTGACCATCCGAGTATGCAGGGATGGTATTTCTAATGCATTTTTGAGATAATTTAGATACTTCTGTCACCCTAGAAACAAATGTATGGTCATTTAATATATTCCGGCAGAGTTTTGAACATCATACAAGCATAGAATAAGGGGCTGCATCTTTAAAATCGGTTAAAAATAAGTTGGTAGGTACGTCATATTGACGGATGAATATCGTTTACAAAGTACTAGTAACATAAATTGAGATTGGCTTCCAATCTCTTTGGAAGAATGTTGGCCGCATCTCACAAGGGAGGGAGAACAGTGCCCATTCTATTTGTTCAGCCGATAGCGAAAGAATTTCAAAGATTAAAATCAACTATCTGAACTGCTTGTTTTCAATTAAACACAAAGTGATATCGTTAAAATAAGAAGCAATTTTTCTATGGGTCAAACAATAGTTATAAAAGAGTTGTATCACCAAATTCGGTGAGTTAACTCATATTAAATATAACTCAACCCACACTGGGTCTTATTGACAGCTTACTTCATCATTTAGTTTAATTTCCCATATCTTCCAATTGCATCCAATTTTTTCATTAGTAAGTAAATCTTATTCTCACTTTTCGAAGCTTGAAATTTTGGAGGCTTAAATGCGGAGATGCATTGAAAATTCTTGTTCATATAGTCTCGCCAGTAAATATTAAATTTCAAATATTAATTCCGGTCTTTGTTTTGAAGGATATCCTGTGACACTTCGAAAAATTGTAAATCATTTTTTACATAAGATTATTTCCAAAACACACATAACTTGTGATCAGTGTGATCAATTGACGTCACATGATTTACTAGAATTGGTTTTTTTAAGCCTCAATGGGCTGTTAAAAAAAACATCTCTGAGCTCAAAAATTATATTGTTAAATGTCACAATGTTATCGAGAGTTTGTATGTTTTTTTTTTCCAAAATGGCGTCATTCAGCAAGGGCTTTCAAAAGAATGCACACTTTAACTATAGTGGTATGTTACATACTTTAGGAACGGTTGACATCGCCGCCGTCGGCAGAACATCCGCTAGTAGAAAAATAATTTGAAAAAAAGCAAAATGTGAAACTCGACATAGTGGTAAGCCTTTTCAAAAATGTATAGTTGTAGCAGCAATTTCATGAAAAATCGTGTGAAGTTGGCTGCACTCATCTTTCTGCTCCACTTGATCTGTAATTTTATTCTAAACAAACCAAGTTAGCTCACTGATAAGAAATAGAAACCTAAGTCATGTGCTCAGAAAAAAAAAATTTTGTTTTGATAAATTCTTGATCTGCTCTGAGACAAAAAAGAAAAATTGTGAGTCGCTTGTGATAAGAAATTGTTTTGACTGATTGATATACAGTCAATCTGAATGCTTTAACATCGTTTATAGTAGTTACTTATACCATCAGAAATATAGGTATGTTTCCTATATATTCTCCCGGAAACAACCTATTATTTATATTATGCTAAAACTTTAATTTTCTCACAACAAAAAGAAAAACATTTATAATGCCATCAATAAACGCTTCTATATTTTGTTTACATAATAAAAAACAAACATTTTGTCACATCCACATCAAAAGACTTGTAGTTTCGTCAAAACAACAATTCAAAACTGTTGTTTTTTTCTTCTAAATTTGAATTCCGATAATGCAAGTTCTGCGAGGTATTTCATTCATTAAGAAAAGATAAAAAACACTTTTTCTGCTCGTTCTTTTGGTTAAAATTTGAACATCAACAGGAAAAGAGGAACAGAGAAAAAAAGGTAAGAAACCAAACATCAAAGTCAAAGTTAAAGTCCGCGACATCATCATACCATCATATTATATACGCCATTACAAAGCACACATGGTATACGTTTGTACATCCTTTTCGCGCGATTTTATCATTTTCTATCTCTATTGTGCAACGACGAACAGCTCTACCGACTGCCGCTTGAGAAAGCTACCGCCACAACATCTCTTATGACTGACTGTCATCTTTCTTTAACAGTAGATCAATCAAAACGCGCATTCATCCATCGCGCAAATGGGAAAAATGTACGCACGCAAAAAAATTCCCCTACCAATAATGACCAATCGAAGGAATCTTAAATGCATCATCATCGTGCGTTGTCTTCGGCCGGCAATCGGTCCGTTTGGCGAAGCATCCTGATGGCCCACAGAGAAAGCGCATATACTCGTATATATGTAGGTATAGGTACTTTTACTGGGTACATCCTGCGACTGTTCTGCTTCAAAAGACTGGTACATTAGAAGAGTCATCAGAGCGGCATCGCAAGTCGCGTGCAAAAGAAACTCTCAAATTAATTTCGAAATGTTTTTAACTTATTTTTTTTTCTTATATTATTTTTGGTAAAGAAGGTATAGATATAAGCTTGGCAAAGTTCTTGTGTGTGTATCGATTAACCATATTCTTTCTGCCCCTCCGAAACATTCCAGCTACTGGCCACTGCCACAGAGCACTGTCCCTATAGTACTCGAATTCAGATGCGTTTATTGACGACCATGTGCACATGGTGTCGCAACGCAGTACCAGTCTTGAACGAGGTCTTAAGTAACCATAAACAGCCGGTACGGCCAACAGAACTAATACAATATACTCGTAGGTACCTATGAAGAGACCTGCCGAGTGTGTGTTAATGGCTCGCTATATGGTTTTGCTGGCTGTCCCTTTTTGTCGCTGCATCATCAACCGGCCCGCTATTAATCTCACAGAAAAAACAACTTGAAAGCATTTCAACCGAAACTAAATCAAGAGACACGGACGAACCCGCCAAACAGAAAAGATGGCAATTTATATTGGACTCCAAACGAACTCAAAGGATGCTCTGTGAGAAAAATCATTTTCGCCGCGTTGTCTTGTTTTCGATCGAGAATTTCCGATTACTTGGCCAATAACTCCTTTAGGGGACGATTCATTTCTCTATTTCGCACCGCTATGCGATCGTATGGATATACAACTTTGTGTTGATCGGCCGATACGACGACGTAATCCCTAAGCGTGTATAATGAAGCCATTTTGAAAAAAGCTTTCCGCGAGTGACCTTTCTGGTCGTGCCACGGCCTCAATTGTAATTGGCCACTACATGCATATAATTGATCCTATCCCCGCGCGCGCAGCTCAAAGACGCAGTGGCGGCGGCGGCGGCATGGCACTCAGGTTCTAGGTTTGCTTTTTTTGCATCCCACCAGCGAGCGAGTCATTCGCAGAAAATGGTTTATCATCGCAAAGAAAAATAAAAACGAATAAAAAAAAAACAACAAAAGTAAAACAAAGAATCAAAAGAATCCATGGAATGCAAGGAGTTGGTTCCCATGGCTTCAGCTGTTTCGCCTCGTTCCGCGCGCGCTGCTGTGCTGATTCGTCCTTTTAATTTGTTGTTGATGCGCGGAGTTGTATCGAAGTTCGAAGACGATGATGACGACGAAGGCGACGCGACGGTTTGCGATTTGGCTTTTATTCGACTTTGACTTTTTTTTTTATTGCTGCTTTTTTTTTTATTTTTTGACAGGCGGTTAACACAAACATATGCAAACAGAAGCCGATCGCAAATTATTGCATTAGCTGGTGAACTGGTGATGCCAGCAGATTTTTGTGTTGTTTTGTTTTGAAGTGCGGTGCGATTGGTTGGGATAGAGAAGAGATGGGGGGAGGTAGGGAAGATGAAAACATTTCAGAAACAACATCCAGATCCAACTAAAACAACAACAATATAAGAAACAAGATTCAACATTTCGATTGAACTTTGATAAGAATTTCAGTTTAACTCTCAGCAACATGTTGATAATAACCTTTGGGGTTGGCCCAGAGTGTTTTTCGTACACAACAAAAACATCAGACAATTTACATTACGCAAAAGTGGTTGCGAATTTGGCGGATAGAATTCCCAGAGAAGAAACAGTGATCTTGCGGAGATTAACCGCGCATATGTATATTTAAGATATAAAAATAAAACAAATAAAAAAAAATATAAAATGGCCGAATAAGAAATGGGTAACCAACAAAATAATTATTTAAATTCTTATAGCAAAGGTTAGTTTGGGGTGTAAGCATTTTTTTTTGGCAAGATCTCGATATTTGCGACAATCTTTTACAAACATAGATTCTAATGATCTTATTGATTCCAAAAAATATTCTTGTATACCTAAATATTGTTGTGTTATTTTAAAAAATGCAAATATTTTAAATTTAAATTTCGTGCTAATATTTTGCTGTATAGCGACAAACAAAATTAATAAAATTGTTGCACGGTTGAAACTGTTCGTATAACTTGGATACTCAGACACTCGCATACTTGGAAACTCAGATACTTGGGCACTCCGACACCCGGGAATATGTCTTAGTTCGGACTCTTGGAAAATCTGACACACGAACCTCTGGACACTCGGACACTTGGGTACTCAGACAGTCAGACAATCGGACACTCGACAAAAGGACATTTGGAAACTCGTACACTCAGATATTTGGGCACACGGGCCCTTAGACACATGTACACTCAGACCCTTCAGAAACTGGGAGAGTTGCATACTCGGACACACGGAAACCTAAACAATCGGATACCCAAACAGTCGGAGACTTAAATACTCGAACACTTGGACACTCGGACTTTCGGACACTCAAGCACCCGAACACTTGGATACTCCGAAACTCGGCCATTCACTCAAGTGGACACTTGGAAATTCCTGTTGTGTGAAAATAATAACTCCAGAAATATTAATTTACAGCCGACGATTCCAATTCTAGAACTGTGGAAAATCTTACAATTGTAGACTTAAACAGGCTTAATTCTTAAACCACATACTAAATTGAAATAACTATAATGAAGTCAACGATGCGATGTTGGTGTCTTTAAATTTATTATCATTTTTATTAAATTACATAAAAATGTTTTTGTTCATTAACTACTACATCTACTACTTACTGCTGCTGCTTCTAATTAAGAACACACTTTCTTTCATTAAATTAAATTAAAAAAAAATATTACCCTTTTAAGTTTCAAGGACTCCATAACAATTAAGAAAAAAAAAAAAAAAACAAAGAAGGAATTTTTATTACAAAAAAAAGGATAATACAAAACGAGGATAAAAAAGGGTAAAAGTGTTGACATGTGCCCGCGTTGTATTTAGGGTTGTTTTCTTTTTGGTGAAACAAAAAAAAATGAGTTATTACCAAAAAAAAGTAAAAGTCAAAAACCTTAAATATTTTGAATATTTTTTATAACTATTGATATTATGATGAGATCTCATTAGGAAAATTATTATAGAGTTAAATACCTAATGCTCATCATCAAAAACGAAAATAAAAAATGTATCTGTGACCTTCGATAAGGATGTAGGATCGTAGATATTTTCATACTCATGTAATGTCAAACTAATTTGTTTGGTATGCTATCGACTTTTGATCTGTGCAGATGTTTTAAACCAGATGACAACTTTATTTTGTTGAAACCTTTTTAATTGAGAACTTATGTGTCTATATATATAATGTTAATGTATATTTAGATTTAGTTGATGAAATTTAATTAATTTAATTAAAAAATTAATATTTATTTGAATTAAGTAACAATATTTACATAATTTAATAATTCACATTTTCACTTCGTATTTTGATTATATTCGATTGCTAAATCGGAAAATCTAATTATTTGCACTTTATACCAGGATGAAGCGTGAATGTTGTTAAAGTGGATTTAATAAAAAGGGAATTTGTACAAAAAAGACTATGCACGATCAACTAACAGTTGGTCAAACAATCAAAGTAGTGGAGCACGAATTTGAAGTGATGCAATCCCTTAAACACCTTGGATCGATCAATAGTAGCAGCCGATAACAATATAGAATAAGAAATACGCGCGCGGCTTTTTAATTCCAACAGAGCCTATAGTCTGTCATAGCTCTTCAAATCCAGAAATCTCACCATAACTTCCAAATTGCTGCTGTACAGGATCATGGTCCTGCCAGTACTCACGTATGGATCCGAGACTTGGGTGCTTAGCAAAAGACACTCCGACCTCTTAGCCGCGTTCGAGAGAAAAGTCTTAAGGAGAATTAATGGCCCCATATGTGAGGAAAGACGATTCTGGAGACGGTACAATCATGAATTGTACGCAATCTACCTTGAAGCAGACATAGTGACAAAAATTAAGCTTGTTAGACTCCGGTGGGCAGGGCACCTAGCTCACTCATGTGAAGAGGAACCGGCCCGTAAAGTTCTTTGTAGTACATTCTATGGTAGACGGCAGCGTGGTAGACCATGCTTGCGCTGGAGAGATGGCGTAGACAAGGACGCCCGAAGCCTTGGGGTGCGCAACTGGATGGCATCGGCTCAAGTCTCAAGACCGGGATAGGTGGAGAGACTTGTTGAAGAAGGACTTTCGTGCCTTTTTACTGCCGCCATCTTTTTTTCGGTACTTCTTTTGTTTAAATAAGTCCAGTTAGTTCTCATACAGCTTTCGCTATCACTGGCAACCTATAAGTTTGCCATCATAATATGCTGAGTAATCGAAGTTGTTTTCGAGGCTCTCTCCGCTGCTATCTTTATTTTTTGCCAGAAGGTTAATTTTGTGTCGAGCCTTACCTTAATCCCAATTACTTTTACCACGATTCTGCTTTGTAACATTTCGGTTCCGATTTGGGTGTCATTTAAGTGCGAATTCTCTTTCCGTTATCACCGCCGCAAATACACCAGTGCCACGTAACCAGAAAGGACCACCAGATGTCACTTTTATCCGAAATAGCAAATCAGAAAAAACGTTATAACTTTGATAATTTTGCTGCTGAACAGTATATTTTGAACCTAATATAAGGTTTTATTATAATAAAACCGAAAAATGGTATATTTTTGAATGTAATACATACTGTGGAAATAGTTGTAGGAAAAGCGGTAAAATTCTTTAACTTTATATTACTTTTAAATAAAAAAATAGTCAAGATCTGTCTTTTGGCTTATTACATGACTATTTTGAAGAACAATTCCTTTTGTTATAAAAATCTGATTTCAGATGATTACCTGTGTTTCAAGGCTTGAATTATCATGAACCATATCTAACACCCAACTAACTGGCTGAATTCAAAAGATAAAAAGTGCAGAACTACTTTTAAAATATTTGTACTGATGGCCTCAAATAAAATAATATTTTTTTGCTTAAATATTCAGTTGACTACTTCTTCGTAAATTTTGTGGGTGGTCCTTTCATGTTTAAATTTACTGACGTTAGACAGGAACTAAAACGAACGAACTACATATAGTTCAGTAGAATAAATTGAACTAAATTGATTGCTCAATCGAACTGAAGTACCCAACTTTATTAGGTAGGTTTTCGACTTACGAATATAGGAATGCATTAATTCGTTTATTTCAATTTTATATAGAACTTTACATACAATTTATGCAGCTGTAAATTTTCTCTTCCCAAAGAGTCCTTCAAATTGTCTATTTCAAATAAATAACACAAAACACATATTAATAAAACGAAAGCAAAAAAAAAAAAAAACTAATAAAACAAGTGCATCATGCAAATTTACACATTTAATTAAAATTACAACTCCACCCTTACTCTCAAATTTAAATCCTCTATATTTGCCACCGACACCGACATCGACACCGTCTCGCTTTATCGCTAATCGTCATTATTCTCTTCTCAATCTCAAGTTATTAAAAAGGCAAACATCCGCATCCACTTGACAACCCCCTCATTTTATTTACAAGCCCGCAACACAAGTTCCATATCATTTATTTGCTTTTTTAATAAAACAGGTGCTCAACTCGCTCGACCGTCAACACACATACGTTTAGCTCTAAATTTCTCTGTAAAGATCAGCATCCCTCAAAGACACCATCGCCATCTCATCCTCAAAAGCCATATCGCATCAGGCAACAGGAATCATCATCATCATCATCATCGTTGTCATTTCAATTGTTGTATTCTCTGACAATGAATTTTAAGCGATATTATTGCTGCGTAATTTGTTTTGTGCGTGTCGAGGGTTGAAGGTCGTTGATTCGCATCCCTTCACCATTCAACTGTGTGATATTTGTATATATGCCCGTAAAGTAAAAGTCATCGACACCCTTCTTCTTATGTTCCTAATCCAATATCCTTGGAAGACTAGCGCAATATTGGTATCCTGATGTGGATGTGGACCATGAAATTAATGGTATTCGGACATTTCAAAGCCCGACAACAAAAGAGAAATGATCCTGTGCATGGTGATGCGAATTTAATAAAACTTTATCCAGAGATTCATATCGCTATTATATCGGATGGGTTGTATGTAGCACGTTCACCGTTTTGCCGCTTGAAGTTCGCCCTTAACCCTCTTCGGTGGAATTTTGTCCTAGTTTCGGGTGAATTCACATCAACTCGTCGGTTGTCGTAGACAAATCATTTAATTTGTCGTTTATTAGTTTTTTTTTTTTTGTTTGCTGGATGCTATTATTCTTTTTTCTGAAGTTGGCTTGTAATCTTGGTTGGTTGCCGGTGAATGTGAACTTAATAGAGGTGGTATCCGTATCAGAAGGAAAGTTGAAGCTTGAAGTTGAAAGGAAGGAGAGAGAGAGCGAATATTGTACTTACTCGTATTGAAATTAAAATCTTTTGTGGGTGAAGGGTGTTTTATGTTCGTATCATTGGGATAATTTATTATGTATATTTTTATTAGTTTTATGACAAGAGATTTTGTTTAAATTAATCGGTGAATAGCGGACTTGAATAAATCCATTAAGGGAATTTTTATAAATTTATGTTGGTTTCAGCGGAATAAATGAAAAATCTACAAAACTTAAATAAATAAAAGCTAGCTTATAAAATAATATGTTTAAAAAATATTGAACCGTTTTTGCAAACACACAACTCAGTTTGTACAAATATTTTTACAACAACAAAATGCATTTGTCTGCTCAAACGGTTTGCGTAATGTATGGGCCCTATAACAGCTTGTGAATGTACCAATCTGTGATCTCTATCAGACAACGTCCGATCACATGAATACTGTTTTGAATACGGAACCTTAAGAACTGTGTTTCGTTTTAGTAAAATACTTTGAAATATTGGGGCATATTCATAGTCGTCTGACAAGTTGTTTCTTTGTCTTTTTTAAGCTAACATGGAGCTTATGTTATTCATAGACAATTTAGACCCAGGTGCCGGGAGCTCAAACTTTAAGAACGGCTGACTCTTTGATTAAGTTGTTTTTTTTCTATCTGTCAAAAAATTTATTGGATTTCAATGGATTGACAGGCAATAGTACTAAAATTGTAGTAGAATTCCGTTCCGAGGTCAGTTGAACTCGAGTCTAAAGTCTGACTATGAATATGACCCATTTACTTTTGCAAAAATGATCCATTTAGGCTCCCACAAACCGATATCAAACCTTCAAGGATGACGACATGCAAACATGAACAAAGGCGCAACTATTTTCAAAATCGCCTCACATCAGAGAACGAAAAATGCTCAGAAATGCTTCACCGAATTGCATTAACAACGCTCAAGGCCAACTTCTTGTGGATGAAGACAAAATTCTTCACAGATAGCAACAGTATTGTGAAGGAATTTATACACTAGTAGCACCTTAGAACGAAAAAGTTAGTGCTGCGGTGAAAAACTCCAAAAAAGGAAAAGTGATTGGGTTTGGGAAGATACCCTCTGACTTCTTTAAAAAAAACGCGATACATCAGGTGATGGCTCATGATTCTCATCTCCAAACTTATCAGCGGTGACCAAATGCTCAAACAGTGGATGGAAAATTACCTTCTAGCAATCTACAAGGGGATGGGTGATACAAATCACCAAAGAGGTGCTGTTGAGAGTATGTGTGGACAAGGGTTGCATCTGGAGTCGTTTCGCTCTTTATGACTTTCTGTTTGAAGATAAGGTGACGGACTCCAAACTAAATCAGTTATTCTTTTGCTGACGATGGAGCTATCATAAGTGAAGATCCTGCAACGAGCACTTGATGTATGGATACCGCATTAGCTCTAAGAAGACATATTGTGCTGCCCATTTTCTGATCCACAGACCTATTCCGGATATACATTTGAATGGAACATTGCTTCCCAAGTGCGAAAAGTTTAAATATTTTGAATCTGTGATCAATGGTGAAGAATCTTTTAATGACGATATCGCACATGGCATAAGCGTAAGGTGGATTAATTGGCGGGAAAACCCTACCTTCTTTTAAAATGGCTGTGTCAGCTAAGTTGTAATGACACAAATCTCATGGAATTATGAAAAACCATAAGTTTTTAAAAATCCAAATCAAAAACGGCGGTTTAAAGGTTAATTCATGCATGTTTCAAAAATAAGAGTTGCGATCTAAGATGACACATCCCCAAACAGTCCCAAACATCGGTCGTCGTGAGCGAAAAAAAGTGATTACGCGAGGCTATGTCAATAGTCAGGATGACTAAGAAATACGTACATAAGTTGTTTTTGAGATTGAGTTATCAAGGCAATAAAGTTGTATTTCTAGTCAACAGTTTTTCTTCTATTACTATTTACATAGATTTAGTACTGATTCAGGACCAAAAAGATATGTTGAGCTTGATAAATACGAAAACGTTATTACTGCCAGTGGAAATACATTCGCTCAGAAGTTTGAATAATTAGCTTTAATTCAATAATCTAAAATATTTTTCTATTTCACAAAATGGATTTTATTTAATTGAAGTTTACCTTAGATAAAAAAAATCATCGCTTAAAACGATGAACAATATATAATAATTGAAAAAATGCAGTTTATGTTAAGCGGGCTTGATTGTTAAGATATTCTTTTTGATTAAACCCAAATAAATTTTCAACTTCAGTATGTTTATATGCAGCGCAGTTCATCAACATCACTCATTCACTTCTCATAACTCAAATTCAGAAGAGTACTCCTAGCAATTTTAATTTATTTGAATAAAAAATTGCATTTCATCTGGAATTTTTGATTCATCATTGCATGCAAACTCAATTTTCAGCCCTTTTAATTTCCTATCCTATAGGTACATCTATTGGTATAAAAAAGCAATTGCCAATGGTAAAAAGTTCCACAATACCACAAGTCCGTGTTCGTTGCATTTTGCATCATCCAGAGTATAGCGAATCCATATTCATGAAAATCCATGATGCATTCGCCATTCATTAGGTAGGTAGATAACTAGACTTGTATACATATATGTATCTATCAAACTCAATTATGAAATTAACCGGGAAGTGAGTTTTGCAGCAAAGTGCATCATACGGGCGCAGACGATAGATAGATTTTTTTTTGTTCTGTCCGGAATGCACAATTCGAAAAAGCGCACAATGCACATTGAATATGGAGGATATACCTACATATAATTGGATTGTACTGCAAAAGCTAAGCTCTTTTTTTTAAGTATTATTGTTTCTGGATGACGCAATAGAATTTTAAATTAATTTAATTGTTGGTTTCGCGAATTACTTTAATGAAAGAAATTTTATATTAGAAGATTTTATAATTATTGGAAACGTCAGACAAGTTTTACTTTATAGATTCATTGACGCACCACCGCACCGACGCACCACCGTACTACGACGTCGCGTCGCCGTCGTTGTATGGTGTGGCGCCACAGAAAGTTCGGTTTTCTGGAGCTGCTCTTGATAGCAATACAAGAATAATTTAATTTAATTTTTTTCTCTTAATTTAAATAGAAAAGTTTTTTAAGTAAAACTACTCATACATCACCAAACACAATCACATTGTTTGAGTTTAAAGATTTTTTGCCGGGCAAAGTTCAAGACGATCAAGTTAAACTTCATTAACGGAAATTGTATAAAACAATGGCGGTCTACCCCAAGAAATAACTACCTTACCCTAAAAAGAATTTTTTTTTTTCAAATAAAAATGGCTCCCAACCTCAGGTTTCATTTAAAAGTTTCTGCTTAACCCGACCATTTCTTTCTTCTTTTTTCATTATTATAAAAGAACAAAAGGATTCATTTGCATTTTTGCTTTATTTTATCTTTGAAGATTTTTTTTTCTTTCTGTTAAGTACTTAAAAGACAATAAAGAAACCCAGAGTTGTCTTTTTGAGAAGAAAGCTGACAAAGTTCCCAAAATGCCAAACAATATTATATTCTCACATCGCACAAAACGAAAGGAAATTCCTATTTCTGACTTATTTTCTATATATACCTTCTTTACTTTTTGCAACGCAACGATTTGACAACGAAGACGTTTATAAGACAAGGACAAAGAAAACAACCCAAGGATGAAAGAAAGTGGTTTGAAGGATCCTTCAAAGGAAATATTTCCAAATCGTTTTCATTACTGTCATTTAGGTACTGTGCGGTATATTATTATGATGGTGGAGTATTTTTTTTGATGTTTAACCTCTTCCCGCAGTGTTTTTATTGAGATAACTCCCACCCAACATTTGTGGATGGTGGAACTCTGATAAATGAGTTATTATATGGGTAAAATATTTGGCGAATTTGACGAATCGTGCATTTCGAATTGTGTTTTTGTAAATTTTTGGTATTCAAGCATTTTAAATCTAGAAGGTTGCCGGTGAGGGAAATCATTTTAAAGTAAGATACAGATTTTGAACCTTGCGAGTGGCGAAATTGAGAAATTGAAGTGGGCCTTACGAGTTACGCGAACTAATGAAAAATTTCATGTTTAAAGAGGCTATATGACACTCATAAGGTTTGAAAGAAAAATGTTTTGCTATAGTTTGTGCAAGATAGTATTTTAAATATGGAACTTCCTTGAATCCATTCCACATACCTAATAAAATAAGCCATGCAGTGAATGCATATACTAACTCCGTATAAATTGGTTACGTAATTTAATTCCACTAAATTAACAAATAAGAACATAGAAAAAAAATAGCATTACAAAATTGAAAATATCACATCTAATTTAAGAACAGTTTAATCACAAATTATTATATCACTACCTATGTATATGAAAAGTATTTACATTTTTTAACAAAATTTAAATAAACACGAGTAATTCAGAACTATTAATTATATATTTTTTTAAATTTTTTAATGAAACATTTGCTTGCTATTTCAGCAAAATAACATAGAAAGCATTCAACCACCAAATTTAAATTTTCACAACTAGTTCACGACAAGCTTACAGCAAAATATCGAGTGCTAAGATACTGATTATAAAATTGACAACATAGAATTCGGTTTTCATTAAAAAAAAAACAATTAATTAACAAGTAGCGCAACAATACAATAGAAAATATAGAAAATAGGAAAACAATTTATCTGAAGTTGACGATATTCGAAAGAGCCGAAAATCACCTAGTTGTCATTGTGCCATCCATCTAGGTATTGTTTTTAATTGTACCTATTTTTTATTTTCGCACATAACTTGCTTAGTTTTGATACATTAAGAAAAACAATATATTTATTTTTTTAACAAATAAAATAAGAAATATCTAAATATAAATTAAGTAACGTTGATATACTCCAAAGTTTCTTCAAAAAGAATTGTATACTAGGCTTAGCACGAGTATGATAACTTTGGCGTCAAAAATTGATAACGGTTTTTTGTAGAGGCGTCAAAAACAAGCATTTTTTACTATTGGAGGGGGTCTATCTTGTCCGTTTGGGTGGGAGGGGCAATTTTATGGAAAAAGTACTAAAAGTGGAAAAAAATCATAAAAAAATAACGGTAATACTTACAATTAAGTTTAAGTAATACTTTTTTATACAACCAGTATTTTGTGCTATATAAGTTACTTTTTGAATTAAGCAACATTTAAGTTTTCGAAAAAATGAGTTTCAAACACAAAATTCGAAAAAAAACAAAAAAAAAAAGTTTAGAGTGTAATTTCTCAAAACCATAAAATTTTAAATAATTTTTTTTATAGAATTCGGTGCTCTTATTAAGTCCTAATCAAAAACTGAAAACTGGATTATTTTATGACTTCTAGTTTTTGAGAAAATTAAAAATTACTAATTAGATACTTTTTTATAAGATTTTTATTTTTGTTGGTATTTATCTAAACAAAAACAATGCTAGCACCCAGCATTACAGCGTATAAGCAGTTGAGGTATGTAAGGGGGGGGGGGCATGCTGCTCCCATGCAACCCACCTCCTTGGTCTTACTATAGGATTTGGCCATTTGGGTATGTGCGTTATTTGTTTATGATTTTTTTCTACTTTTAGTACTTTTTTCATAAAATTGCCCCTCCCGCCCAAACGGGGCAATATAGACCCCCCTCCCATAGCAAAAAAAAAATACTTGTTTTCGACGCCTCTACAAAAATCCGTTAACAATTTTGGGTGCCAAAGTTATCGTTCTCTTCCCCTAGGCTTTAACAAATAAAAATGATTATTAAATAAAAAAAATGCGTATACGCCTAAGTGAACCACTCTGTTTTATATGGCTTACAGCCGTAGTTTTGGAGTTTGACATTGCATGATGTTGACAGCTGTTGTTGAAATTGCGATATAATTGATTTCAGCGTACAGAGCTAAATATCGGCTTGGTGGATTTTAAATAAAGTACCTACCTACTTAAAATGGAAAAAAATTGTTGAAATTAGAATAGATCGTTATAGTTTTACAATTTAAGTACTTTTTTAAATTGCCTGCCGCCTTACCGGAGGAGATTGACCCTCTTTCAATAGTAAAAAATGATTGTTTTTAAATTGCTCTGCAAGGTTCTTTTTCCCCTTTAAAATCAATGCGGGAGGAATAAATTGTTGAAATACCTGAAAATATCAACAAAAAACGACAGTTTATTTACATTTAAGTTCCTGATACAACTTAGGGATACTCCGGATTAATGGCAACAATCAATCAAATTTGGTACTCTGGAATATTTATTATTTTACATGCTAATTCTAAGATCTACTTGCCTACGAGTGGCAGTGATCCAGGATTAAAAATATCACACCCTTTTAAAACTACTTAGTCCTAAATAGTTAGGTTTATATACGATTTTTTCCCTCTAGGCCAACATCACTTTTTTGAAGAATAATTTAATTTTTAAATTCAAAGTAAAGTTTTTTCCAATCTCAACTCAACAAAATCTTATAGACAATGTTGACAAACCAAACAAAAGTAATTAAGTAGGTATACCTACCTACCAACTTAGCCCAGGGAAATATAGGCAGATATACTTAGGTATCTATACTTACTGCAAACCCCTTAATTTCTTGCCCCTTTCGCAGTTCTTCTAACTTCACAAAACGATGTGTCTAATGCAATCCAATCTCCATATATGTCCTCGGTACTCACCTGAACGCTAAACCTATAGGTAGATACCTACTCATAACGGAATTCTCTTTGAAATGCCGCAAAATGGCATCCATTTCCAACAGAGAGAAAGAGAATCACATCTCTATATAGATGTAAGGATGATTGCATGCAAACAAAGAAGGAGGAAGGTACCTATAGAAAAATGGCAAACTGTAGTAGGTACCTACCTATATCTACCTTTTACTCGTCTTTTGCACGTATAGGATCGATACAGGCATTGTTAATACATTCTCAGGTGAGGTAAGCTTGCTTTTCCTCAGCTAAACTTACCTTTACCACCATTTTTGCAGAACCGCCCAATTTAATTACAAAACATTTTTCAACTTAGGCTTTTAATTAACCGCAACCTAAAAGCCGCCATTTAATTAATTGACACACAACTCGCCGCGAATTGGTTGCATGAATTCGCCATCATCGGCAACAACAACAAAAAAAAACTACCAATTTTCATAATGCATTGCGTGTTCAATAGGCGAAATATTTGTGCAGTAGCAGCGGTAATGAATGAAAGAAATTGTGGATGGAGAGGGGGTCTATCCTATGCTCCTACATTTTTCAATTGATATGTTTTATCTTTCGTTGGGGTAGATATATCGTGGATTGCTGCATAATGCAACTGCTGCACTCTGTCTGCCTGTTGTATACCTACCCACATTTTGTGGTTCTTTTTTTCACAGGAATAAATCTCCCATATTACGTTAAACGCCACGCGGGAAGAAGAAGTCTACTTCAATTTCAACCATTTGCATTGTGATGTAGCCCAACCCTAACTCAACACCATCAGCAGTATTCCCCTCTATGGTTGGTTTCTACCACTCTTTCTTTATTAACTGGTTATTCAACACTATGTTGTCTCTTTCTCACCTAATAAAAAGAAAGCTTTGGGGCGGAACTAACTGACAGATGCTTACAGAGTAGAGAGTTTTGGGCTAACTGTGTGAGTGTTGGATTTTTTTGTTTTTAAATCTGGAATTTTTGTTTTAAATTGGTAGTTGTAACTTTTATGACTATTACACTTTCTTCCTTCCTCTTACTTGTTAAACTGGAATGACATTTCTCTTCAACATCGTATTGTTCTTCTCTATCTTATTGATTTTTGTGTAAATTTTATTTATTGCATGAAAATATTGATATTGGGATAATTATACCTATCCACTAGTTAAAAAAAAATATTAAAAGTTAAAAGTACTGAACTCTAACAACAACTTATATTTTTTTTTCGGTGGCAATCATTAATTATGAGTTGTTTTCATTTGAGAACTAACTGCGTTCGTCACGTTGGATGAGATGGATAATAACTTTTCATAGCTTTAATAAAGTTTGATTTGTTGTGTCGGCCAACGAAGTTGTCGTAGGTAGTTAGATGGGGTGTAAATTACCAGACTAAATCATGCTAGGTATATATACCTACCTATATTAAAAAAAACTCACTGTCATACCATTCTTGGTCGTTGGTGGTTTGTCTGGCTGAATTTACCTTGCTAGGTATGCTGCCATGTTGCCATAAATGTCAATTACAAAAATATTCAATTAGCTTCGTTGTAATAATTTGTAATTGACATTATTAAAATAATTTTATTCGAGAGGATAGATAGTCATAATAATTATATACATATAAATTTATGAGTAAGTAGGTATAGGAATTTGTAGATAGAAATTTGAAACGTAGAATTCTGACACGCTCTATTGAATGAGCTTTACTCCAAAATGATAAAGAACCTATTCAAAAAACGTCAATCTTCGTATTCTTTTCAATATCAATAAATTTTGATTAAAGCCTCCACAAGCTCTCCGCAAGAGGCTTGGTTTTTTGACAGTTAAATGACATTTCCCAGAGCACCCTAAAATGGCTTACACGAACAAACCTAATGTTAAAGAAAGTTGCCAAGTTTTAAAGCAACATAACAAAAGTCTGTGGTGTAACAAATCTGACAAACCGAGGCGAAATTGGATCTATACAAATTTAAGGCCGTATTTTTACTTGTACCATAGGGAAGTTTTGATTTCGAAAAAAAATCAAATTCAAGATATAAATCAGACTTAAAATTGATTTAGAACGCGAAAAAGTGGGCCACACAAATGCAGCCAAAACTACTGAAGTTATATTCTTAAAACTTGGATTTTATAAGATCATAAGATTTTTAGCTGATTTCGATGTGAAATAGTCTTGACGACGAAAAAAAAACAATAACAACGACGTGTTGTCAATTCCGTCAACATGTTGTTATTGTTGTTTCATCTGTCGTATTCCGTCAACGTGTTGTTATTGTTGTTTCATCTGTCGTATTGATATTTCTTATCAATTTATTGTATCAGAGAGACAATGGCTTAACCAAGTGTACAAGAGTCTAAGTATAGCATTTTGGCAAATAATGGATAGGTAGGTACCTACTAAAAAAGTTGAAAACTATAGAAAAATTCTTTTATTGACCTAGTATCTCATAAGAATATTGAGTCGTTTAAGATTCCGTGCCACTGTACCTTTGAAAACATAATAATTTTAATCCAATCTTCTAAAATTATAAAACAAGTTTTTCTTCAGGCCATCACTACCTACCTTTTAATTCAAAATCTATAATTTCCTTATGTACCTAAAAAACAAAAATTTTCTTTCCTCATTCCACATTACAAAGTCTAACAAACTCAACTTTTAATCTTCTCTCAATTTTCATTATGGCTAACTGATGATCTTACATACTTAGGCACCCCGAATCTCAATAAAGTCAGTCTCAGTTTCTTTTTTGAATCCGTATTATATTATTGCACTTCTTCGTAATTTCTCTAAATTACAAAACCATAAGATTCTTATTATAATGAACAAAAGAAACTCTCCATACTCTTTTTGGTATCCCAAAGTAAAAAGAAAGGATATTTAAGGTAGGCACAATCTTTGAAAATTAAATCAACCCAAAATTTGTGGTATATCCATAAAGCTATTCCTGATGCTCCTTCGCCACCACCAACCCAGAACCAGAGCCACCCACCTCTTACATAAACACATTAAAAAAAACTCCTTCAGAAGAGAACTCCACCAAGAAGAAAATCAAAGGAATTCAAGGAATTATTATACGAACGAATGAAGACGACTTGTGCAGGATAGGTATATATAGGTTTGTGTAATAATATCCCTTTGGTATAGGTATATGAACGGGTGCAAAAGGACTCGCAATTTCCAGCCTTACGAATTCATGAAACAAGAAATTCCCTCTACCCATAATAAATTTAAGTTCACGTTGTATTATTATTAAGTCAGCATGCAGGGGGTATATTTTGGAATAACATGCCTAGTGATGCAGAGTTTTTGAAGTTAAATTAACTGACTTCCGCGCGATACGCCAAAATCCAGGAACACTCCATATTCCAACACCGGATGTGTGTAGGCTCTATCGATCCAATTATTGTCATTTACAATGCACACCAATATGGGAGTGAGAGTCATCCATCAAATCAATTAACCAAGTGACACTTTACTCGCTCAAGGATATTGCCACATACCTTCCTATACCTACATCAGATCCTTTGAACTCACATGAAACATGAATGGCATCAACTTAATTAAAAATCAATATATATTTCTCCCGCAGTCATATTATATTCAGGAAATAAATGACTTGATGGGAAAAAATTAAAATTGAAAACTGAAACAAATAACAACAACAACTACAAAAAAAAATTAAATTTAAATGTGTCCTGAGATCCTCGCGATCTGGTTAGCAGACATATAAATCACACTAACGCCAGCAGTTCAGTCGCCGAACTCTAAAAATGACGTATTACTTCTGTGGTGATAGTGTTTAGCGCATGATGGACCTCTAGGTTCTCCACTGAAACGTTCTCTTTTATACTTACTTCAGCCTGACACAAGAAAGCAAAAAAAAAAAACAAAGACATCATAGCGACCACATGTGGTCCAAAGATGTTCCTGCGGCCTGCGCATCAGAGTTTTTTTTTGGGGAGGAAAATTACCATTTTCATGTTGTTTAAGTTTTTTTTTTGTTTATGCTCCTGGTTTTTGGGTCCCGCGCGAACATAATCATATCGTTTCAGAAGAAAGCAAAAAAAAAAATGCATTTTTTTGAGAGATGTTTTTCGCTTTGTTGTGGTGTCGGAGACACACCACGAAATTAATACATTAGTGGTGGCGTTCTTCGATGTCATCGGCTTCCATGCATGATGCGACCATATGAAAACAAGACACCAAATCAAGACTTTGCAGCATGTAGCTTATGAATAGTGTATAGTTAGACATAGTAAATATGTAATATGTTCTTAAATCATATTAGATATATCTTCCGCATATTTTTAGAACTGTATATTGGAAATTATGTTATATCAGAATTGTCAGGTGCAGGCATAGTTGAACATGTTGAATTGCTGATACTACCGCAAGAAATGACAGAGGCTTGTGGATTGATACCTATGATAACCATCGGGTCATTTCCATCTTCTTCTAATCTAACCGACGCGACGGTTGTCATGTTCCAGAATTTCCCTTCTAGGTGACTTGAAGCATACAACTCTCCGGCTCCATTGCTTTAAACTAAGGCCATCTTTGTGGGTTCGCCGAATTGACCTCAGAAAACGTGTAAGGGCTTCACGGTCTTGCATCGTTCCATGTCTGAGGCCAGAGGAGTTTTTGGGTCTGGCTTTCTTCCTTGATAGTTTATAGTGTTAGAATGTCGAGGGTTCTCAGGGCATCTTCTTATTATATGACAGTACCCGATAAAATGGTCCTGCTGTTCAAAATGGTATGTTTGACGTGAAGGCTTTCATTGGATTTCCTTGCTTCTGGTTCGATCATGCAATGTCACTCCAGCTTTGGTGCGAGGCATGTTCATTTCAGCTGCCGTCAATTTACTCGCATACTTCTTTTACATTGTCCAACACCGTGAACAGAAGTAAGAGCTGCGAGAACACCTGCCGTGTACCGGTGTACCGCTTCACTTTCATCTTGCGGGACATTCGATGAGAGATAAGATGGCAGAGTTTTCCCGACACTTTTTCCATCCTACGGTTAAGCTGTGTTTGATCGTCATCACAACATCCTTTCTTGTTGATCACAGATCTCATATAGGTATTTAAATTTTTCGTACTTGGGAAACTTTCTAACATTCAAATAGATGCCTTGAAAGAAGACGGGCAGCATAAGTATTCAAACTTTTTCGCGCCAATTCGGTATCCACATACATATTTTTCTTTTTTGTTACCTATAATTTCCAAAACTTTGTATTCTGAAATTATTATCATTGCACATACATATCTTCAAATTGGTGCCTACTATGTTCGTTCTCAAACCCATAACACCCAATTTGTTTTACTTATCACCTCTCCCAAGAATCAAAAATAATATTCCCTCTTTATAAATAAATCATAATAAAAATGTCACAAAGAACACATAAATGGCATTTAATGACGTTGAACTTTCATAAATAAAACACCCGCGCTCATAACATGGGCATTACTTATTTCATCCATATATTTTTTCCCGTAGCGTAGCCACCTCCGTCATCGTGCCCGCGCCCGCACCAGCTATCACTTAAACATTTGCCAACGCTTCTGTTGTCTTACTGCTGCATTTTTTTGTTCCCAAACTTTAAACGTCCAAAACGAAAAAGTATGATAAAGTCCAAAAGGATAAATTATACGGAATGTAGGAGAAAAAGGGGATAACCAAAAGAAAAAGCAAGAATAAGTCAACGAAGCTTGTTGGACAATGCGCGGAGAAAGACCAAAGACAATGGAGATATACAATGGTCAAATCGAGTTATTTTAGCATAAAAATGCACTCTTCTCTCACAGCACGATGTCCTCAAGGTGTTCAACAATTCGCAAATGAATGGGTTTATCGCTTTTTAATAAGTTCTCCTTCTTGTTCAACGACTGCTGCTACTGCGGTCCGATTTTTCGGTTGTTCGATGACTTTTTGTTTCTTTATCTTTTGCAGTTTGGCACTCTGTCTACTTTTTGACATTTGCTACCGCAAATAAAAAATTCTGTTTTTTTTTTTATTTCGTTGGCCTTGTCTTTTGGGGAAGAAAAGTCCGACAGCTGATGTAGTTTTAGGACAATCAAATCAAGATATCGATTGGTTTGAAACCACATCTTCTAAATAGGTAGCATGGCCTTGTCAAGTGACAACACAACTGTTGTCGTGCATTACATATTCCCCAAGCGATGTGTCATGGACCATGGATAATGTCAGCGGGAACATTATGCGTAGACGCTGATGTTAAAATGAATGCTATCAGCTTCAGCACCTTTACGGCTGACACGGACGCGGAGGCAAAACAATTTATTAAGCGGTTTGTTTACTTTAATAAATCGGCCATAGGACAGACAACGTACGTTCTCTAGCCCCTGCCCCAATAACTCGATTTTTATTTCTGACATTTAATATATAAGAAGACGATAATTTGTCGAGTGTTTTGGATGAGAGAGGGCGCTCCTAAAAATACCTAATTCCGTTGTAGAGATGCATTCTTATATTTATTGAACTAATTCTCATAAATTCATCGGAGGCGAGTGGCTGGCTATATGAGTTCGAAACAAATTGATTTCTATTTTTGCATGTGCGCACGATCGCGTTTCTATCTATTGCTGGAATGCCATAAGGATTCTTTAAATGCGTTTCTGTTGAAAACAAAAATTATATATTTGGGGTCGACGACAACGACGTATTGTCAGCATTGGCATCAGGCGACATCACGACCCGAAACTCAATAAGATGGCATAACGTGTCGTTTGTGGTGAAATTTATTGAACTCCTTGTGATAATAATGTGGCGGTTGTAAATTGTTGGAATGTTTCAGTTTTAAAGAAAGCAAAGTGAATGTCATACAAATTGGCCTTTAGTTTTAGTTTTAGTACCATAAGGTAACAATAAATTCTTATAATTGAAATGGCACTATTAAGGTACAATGTTTTTTTTGTTTCATAATAAGACCTGTCTCTTTTAGTAATTCAATGTTAAGAGAATTTTGATTTTTTGATTCACTGTTAATATTCTTCTAATAATGTATAGTTATTGAGGCTTCGATAAATAATTTTACGTCAAAACATAAAAATTGTAGGTAGGCAGCTTTTCGAAGAGCATTGGGTTATGGAATGATTACAAAAAGTTATCACTTATCGAAAATTTACTAAAGATACAAAAATTTCAGCAACATTTTGACATAAGGATTTTTACATTGCAATTTAAATTCCCGACTAAATTTCGAAACTTGAAACTAAGCTCAGAACTGCTCGATCAGGTTGGATTTTTAGATAAATCACACAACTTAAAAAAAAACGATTTTTTTAATATTTAAATGGAATTTTTTGACAACCTGATACGATACAACGATACGCTCTCAAGCAGGCATCAGACAGACTGACCGGCCGGCATTAGTGCGAAAAAAAATAATTACTTATTTTTGCTTTTTGGTATTTTTGCACTATCGCTGAAGAAAGGCAGGCTCAAAAACTCCTCTCGATCAAACGCGACGACTGCATTTAATTTACTTAAAAAATAGAACAAACAAAAACGAGTAGACTTGGCGGAGGCGTTTCTGTGGTCAACCTGGCGAATACCGCAAGTGGAGAGACTCATAAGTCATAACTCAAAAAATCCTCTCTCATTGGCTTATACAAATTTACTATTCTTGAGTTCGTTGAAGGAGGATTAATTGATATAGGTACCTACTTATATACCTTCCCTTCATTTACTTCCCTACATTTAATTAAAGGCCAACGTATATGTACCTAGCATAAAACACGAAAACAAAAGAATAATTGTTGTTTTACAAGATTTCTTAGCCACATCACATAAAACTGCAAGTTAAATGCAAATTAATATTCCAATCTTTTAATGATATATTAATCAAAACCAATCTCTCAAAAAGATAAACTCCTCCAAGGCGACTGCATTAATTACATTTAATTTATCAACCACACACAGCACACAGGTAGGTTTGGGAAGCATAAATCTTACAACCAACTCGTTTGCCCCTTCTTCAATTTCATAAAATAAAAATTAAAAAAAACCTTAAAAAATCACTTATAGGAATTTATCTCCTAAATTTTGATAATGAAGTGTCAACCGAACATTATAGTAACAGCAACAACAACAAAAAAAACATCCATCCAACAAGTAGCCACACACCGCACGACCGTGAAATCATGAAAAATCTTCCCACACCGCTGTGCTGGATATGGTGCGCGTTGTCTTAAGAAAATAATAAGAAACAAAAAATTCCTTATCACCCGACCATCTGAACTGGTAATACGCCTCTAAATGATCATCAGAATAAGAAGCTCTAGAGGAAGCAAACGTTTCCCGCCTCCTAAATATTATGCCAACGACCAAAGACATCGAAGACGGACAACGAAGAGGCAGCGATCACATCTCATCCATATACAGAAGAAGAAGACAGGCACCTTAAGTTTTTTGAATTTTCAAATCATTCATCCAAACACACAGAGTTCGAACTGAAAATGAAACATGTCGATATTTCGAAAATTTATGTCATCAATTGCAGCAGCCCGCCACCGATGCGCTGTGCGCTGGCTTTTTGAAAGGACGAGACTCGTATCTTAACATCTCGATGTCCGATGACTTAAGCTACGTTTATATATGTACCTCTATACCTGGTTATAAGTATAATTTTACCTCATTTCTATCTAGATTCTATGCGCGGGATTATCGAATCACCCATGGTATACGCTGTGCTCCTATGCGCCATTTCATGTCATAAACGCTTTCACAAAAAATTAATTTCATATTCGAGTTGAATGACGATGACGATCATCGAACTATAATCGAATTTATTTATCTGGTTTTGATTAATCATAAATCATTGAGCTTGGAGCCGGCGCTTGGTCTTGCGCCCAGTTTGTATTCGTGTATAGGTATATATGTAGATAGTTAGATAGATGGGTACGTTATAAACAAGAGAGATGTCGAGAATGGATAATATCTCATCGTCGCATAATGAACCCCCCTCGATGTCTGTATAAACCTGTATGGAATGCGATCGCTTTGAATAAATAAACATCGATGATCGAATTCTTAATGAACATCAAATTGATTTTTCACCGAATATAATTAATATTTTTTTTGTGACGGTTGGATCCTGTTTTTTTTACTGCCATTCTTTTTAGTGTTTCATCTGCTTCTGGATAAGGTGAATGCAGAATTTTTTTTTTTTTTGCAAAAATGTGTAAATCATAACTAGGTATTTTTAGCAGTAAATTTTTGCCATTTCGATTTATTTCCAAATTTGGAGTATGTTTTCAGTATTATGGTGTGGCAACACTGAATAACTGAATTCTCAATTCAAATACAGTAGAGCTTCTTTGAATGTGTGCAAGTGATTCTGTTTTTGCTGCTGTTTTCAAAACCAAAATTTTCCCAATTTTCTCAAAATTGAACGCATTTAGAATGCATTTTTCTGCTTCCAGATTGCGAATTGATAGACAAAATACTATAGTGGATAAAATGAGCCTAATTACTGTTTTTAGAAAACTTTGCAAATTAATATTAAAAAGCAATAAATAAATCTTTGTGATAATCGCTCATAAAAAAAGAAATAGAATTTCGTTTTGAAGAAGAACACAGTGCCAAAGTTTTCGATAACATTCAGACATTAACAAAACAGACATTTCTGTCATTTTGCATTTTTTGAAATGCTATGATATGTAAGCAAACTTTTTAGAAAACAGCTCGATCTATAATGGTGTTTTCCATGGGTAATCCAGATTTCGATCAAAAAATTGATTTTTTTTCGTGGCCCATGGAATACATTTGGAATTGATTTTTTTTTTGTTATTGTATTGGTGTAACTTCATGTACGTGTAAAGGAATATTTATTTACAACATCCTTTACAAAATCTGGAACCCGATTTTTGTTTTCTTTCTGAAATATAACTTTCATCACATCAAAAAAATCTCCACCGCTTGATTCGTTTTCAGAAGAAGTAGATGAAGTTGATGAATCTACCAATTCATTTAAAATTGCTTTCATATTTTAAAAATATATTTATTTAATAGACGAAAACTCAAACCAAAACTAAACAAAGCAAAACCAAAACAAAATAGAAATAAAAAGAAAAACTTGTATCTGTCAAGCTAACAGCTGAAAGTTGTATTAGTATTAGTACAAAGAGGGGTAAATCTGCCGAAAAAACCAGATCTGCAGATTTGATCTTAGATCAAAAATAAATCAATTTATTTTGCTCCATGGAATGCAAAAACAGGGGAAATTTGATTTTTGACTGATCTGGATCAAAAATAAATTGATTTATTTTGCCCATGGAAAACCCCATAAGTCTTGTATAAAATACTTTTCAATCAAATTTACCGTTAAAAAGTTATGAGTATAAAAAGCCCAATAAAATACTTATTGGCACTCATATAGAATTCTTTGTTTTTAGAGAAAACCAATTTTTAAACTGTCATCTCACGCCTAACGATAATTATAATCGTTCCGGTTTTGAACCAGTATACAGTAGGATCTTTCCTCTATGTGCCTTTGCTCCAAAACACATTTTAAAGAGCTTAAAGGTAAAACTACAATAGACCAATGAAAGGAAGATTTCCAAACACTCAAATGGAGAAGTTAGTCATATAGTCCGCTTTCACCATTTTGTTTCTGTTAATATAATGTCACTTTACTATGAGCACTCTTGCTATCGATAGCAGAAGTTAACAAAGACTTAACGAAAGGCAGCCAATTTTTTTTAAATATACACTCGTTTGTCGTTATTAAATTAATCTGAAATAGAACCAGATTTTTGATTTTCCATTTTCTCATAAAATTGCGATAAAATGTTTTATAAAAGATGACCTATGCAATCAATTATTTGTGAAAGTTGAAAAGAAGTTTTTTTGAAAACTCATTATTTTGAAAACGGGTGAAAATTTGTTTTTTGCATTTTTTTTGTTGAAATTTTTACCTGTTAGTTAATACTAGTATAATTTATTATTGAAAAATTATTAAAAAAAGGGGACACTAACAATTTTTTTTTTTTCAAAAATCCGTTCCGAAATGATCGATCGGAGAAAATTTTTCCTTGTAATGTTTTTTCTTTCGAAATTTTTCATCCGTAAAGGAGACTATGACGCACATGCTGTTGAAATAAATCAAACGTATATTTGTCTTCTTTCTTATTAAAGAAAAAACACAGAACCACAAAATCTAAATCAGCGATTAGTAATATTTAATGTTGATTCGTTAAATTGACATTCATATTCAAATGGTAACTATTGATTGACAGATAGCAGTGCACAGACCGATAATTATTTGCATCCACCCAAAAATTATCCATCAAGCATAAATCAACAGTTACTTCACACAGTAGACAGTACCATTTTATTCGTCGAATTCAGGTCTAAATCTTGGTACCTACTTGAATCTTGGACGTCCAACAAACGTCATAAATGTGCACCCAGAACTGACGTATGTCAAAACTCCCAATTGCGATCGATAACGATAACATGTACCTTTACATTGTATAAATAAAACAATTTTATTTTTTTATTTTTTTAAATTGATTTTCTTTTTAATTTTTCTTTTTAAATGTCTTAATATACACTTTTAGATTTAAAAGAATCATAAAATAATACACATCATACACTCTCGTTCATTATACATAATATGTACTTATACAATATTCATCAAATTCATTTATACTATATATATCTACAAATTTCGTTCCTACACTCCACAAACATAAAAATAATATAGATCCAAGATGGATGGAGAAGCGGGTCATTTATGATTTGTGTTGCAAGATGAGTGTTTTTTTTTTGAATAATAATATTTTCAGAAAAAAATGGTAATATTATATAAATTTAATATTTTCTATAAATCTAGGAGTCCATAATTTTGTTTTTTGTTTTTACTATTTAACATTTTAGTTCTTAATACAATTTATTGTATTTTTTAATTTAATAATAATTATAATAATAATTTATACATATTTTAAGTTTTAAATATTTTTTTGATGTTTGCTTTTGCTTTTGTTTTAATTTTTTTTTATTATTTTATACATTTCATGTTTTCTATATTAGGAGTAAATTTAAAAATTATTTTGGTCTACTGTAAGTTATGTGGTATTTTGCACGAAAAAAAAATATTATCAATTCTACTACGTACAGAGGTTTTTTTTTAAATTATTGTATGTATGTACCTATTTAAATATATTACATGATGTTTAATAACATTGCGTTTTGATGTAGCGATATCGCATGTTTTATGTTTGAATTCGGTTTTAATAAAAGTACACTTTTTACAGCCTGAGTGATGTTGTTTTTTTTTTTAATATTGCTACCAGTACAGATAAAACAATTGCAGTAATGATTTTTTTTCAATAGTAAAAATAAGAAACATTTATTTCAAATAGAAATAAATTAGCAAAAACAAAATGTTTATTTTTTCCTAATTGCTTGCTCTTGGAGCGTTTGCTTTCCAAATATCTCATTTCTTACATTTATCAACATTCATTGTTTTTTTTTTATAACTTAGAACCAATAGAGATCCTTTGAAGATTCCTGTACCTGTGCTTCCAGTCCTGAAAGTATAAAAGAAAGAAATATTTAATTAATAATAAAATCAAACATTTTCACAGATTGTATACAAAAAAAAAACACTTAGAACAATAAAAACTTGAGTTTAGGGCCCACATGTCAAAAAGGTCCTTTCGATGCATATATTAAAATATCCCCTTCCCTGGGTGGATTATAAAAATGACAACCCTAAGTGCCCTTTTTAATAAAACTTTTCTTACAAACTACACATATACTCGTATGCCGTATTTATGTAAACCACATCGTCTATTCGTCCTTCGTCGTCGTCGTTGGTTGTTGGCGACTTGGAGTTGGTTGTTGTCGCAAAGATGTAAGAAGAAATTTATTAGCAGAAAAAGGTCGTTTTACTGCCAGACCAGAGTTTTAAATGAGAGGGTTTGAGTAAAAGAAAGTTTTTAAGTTGCCATGACATGCCAACGTTTAGCATAAAAAAGGACTCAGTTTTCCTTTGCTCAGCTCACGGGGATATAATGTATGTCTCCAAATATTGCCAGGGTTCTTTTGTTCGACTCTTCGATATGGCTTTGGGGCTCTAAAGGGTCCGGTGTTTTGTTGGTCTGCCCGTCTTCTTTTGCCTATGCATTTATGTGTGTTTCAAAAGCATATGAATAAACGGACGGATGGACGTGAGCATTGCGCATAATTCTTCCTCGTGTGGCGTTCAAGGGATGAGATCCTTTTCATTTGGATTGGATACTTCACAAAAATATAAAAGCTCCCTTTTCCTCACACACGATTTATATATAAGACGGGAAAATTTATTATCCAACATAATTTTTCAAAAAGGACTTTCGCCAAAGAGGGTTATGAAAGTATACGAGTAGTTAGGAATAAGGGTTTTTTTTTGACTGTATACGATATTGTTGGCAGAACATTCCAAAGGGTAGGTACATAAAGTTTATGTGTGCAGCAGCACATAGCTGAACGTACAAAGTACAATACTTTTTCCTTTGTGTATACGAAGAAGGAACATGTTTAGTATTGTATAGAATTATTATAATTTTCGTGGTGCGATAAGAATATTTATGAGCTCTCATATAATAAATATATGTATATCAAGACTTTGTGTGTTATTTTCTGTTGTGTTTTGTGTACTTTATAGTCGTTTACTATAGCGGGCTGTATAGAATGGAATTTTATATGTTCCAATTTTGGGTGGAAATGGGGTTGTAAATATGTACATATATCTATGAGAACTGACACTGCATTGGAATAATGAATGGGGAGGGTTTTAATTAAGGGACAATACTTTATACGCTTATGTTGTTTTGATATACGAGTTTTTCGAGAAAAAGTTTAGTGTTGAATAAAGGACACATCCAAATTCAAAATGAGGCAAGAAACCAAGAATAAACGCAAACTGCTTTCTTTTATGAGTTAAATATTGTTAAAAAAAATTATTAAATTAATACCTTAAGGAGCTAGCTTCCCGAAGATTTAATATTTAAAGTATGTACATATATGGTTTTCGAAAGAATCTTCAAATTTGCATTATTATAGGCATAGTACTATTATGACGAGTATTTTTTAATGTTGCTCCGACTCTTGTGTTGGCACTGCATTTTTTAAGGTGTGGAATTTGATTTGGAAAATCTTTCAAGCACGGAAATCGGGAGTAGGAGCAAGAGGAGACTATTATTTTGATTTCCATAACCAACAAATATCAATTAAAACCTCCATAAGCTCTCCGCAGAAAATAAATTGAGTGGCAAATTTATTTCATCTAACCTTCTAACCTAACCTAAAATTCATGTTACTCAATGACTCAAAATATCAGTGACCTTAATATGATGGCAATAACTGTGAGTGAGCCAAAACTGTTTGATAGGGAGTCTGTTTCTTTAATTATTTCGGAGGAATAGAATAGATGGAAAAGAAGAAGTTATTATCCAGAATGTAAATAACGGAAAGAATTAAAAAAGAAAACGAATGGCAAAAAGCATTTCGGTGAAATGTCAAGACAAATTAATCAAGAAATGTTTTTGTTCTTCATAAATAAATGTTTATTCTCAAATTTCAAAATGGATGAAAATGAGCATTGAATGCATTTAACTTGTGCAGTAAAGTGTTTTTTATACTTTTTTTTTGCAAGTTTAAATAAAACACACCATAATCGTGCTGAACGAAAGAGAAATTGCATCTTTCACATGAATTAAAAAGAATGCATTCCAAATGTTCTGGAATGAATAAAAAACGACGTATTGGTTTATATAGTTTTAGTCGAATCACAATGAAAATTGCATATAAAAAAATATCTTAAAAAGTGCAAACAGTTTAAATAAAAATTTAAACATCATTCGAACAAAAAAATACGCGCCAGACGCGAAAGACCCTTAAGACGCAAAATGCACGAGTAGCTTAAGCAAGACGCTGAAGACGCATAAAAATCTTGCGCTCAAGACACTTAAGACGCTAAAGAAGTGCTTGACCCGAGAGACGCAAAATAGATTTGTTTTTTCCTTTCATTTGCTTCCATTACCACCACTAAAAATGTTTGTCTGGCGTCGGTAGCGTAGTAGGCTTTATCGAACTACCTATATTTTGTTATCAAAGTCTGATCCTTACCTGCCATTGTGGGGTAACTTGAGTACGCCGCCGCACTTTCCAACGCATGTGCTGTTTGTTGATCGTGATGAAGTCTATATAGAAACATAAAATAAAACAGAAAAAACAAATTATATAATTACCTACATATACTTAATATCCAGGAAGACACGGAAAAAGGTAGATTTGGGATGCATAGCAAAAATAAAAACAAAAAACCACTCACCTCGACCCATGACCGTATTGCTGGGGCAGTCGCAGTAGGCTTCCGTATTGCGCCATATTATGATGATAGGCATGCGCATGTGCCGCATGAGCGTGCGCTGCGTGTGCATAAGATCCATAATGTGCCGCATGTGGCACCCAAGGATCCGTAGTGTAACCTCCATCAGTCGAATACAAATCGCTAACCTGTTGTCCGAAAAAAAAAGAAATCAACTAAGTACTTGCGCATATAAAAAACAAGCTAAAGTAAAGATGTCATCGCAAAGACTGCACATATAAGGATGCAAATGTATCTTCGATTGCGGGAACAGAGGTAGAAGTTAGGTATATGTATATGTAGAGATCTTACCTGAGGATGCGTTGGTGCCGGCACAGGATGCACATAATTACTATTCCAAAACGAAGGTGGGAAGTTTCTAGCTGACATTGGACTACATGCTTCTGAAAGAGAGATAACAAAATTGCCAACGATAAATAAATTAAAATTAACTAGAGTGATGGAGATAGTAAAGCTATATAAAATATATATATAAACAAAGATGGAGTCAAGCTCAAGATGAAGATGAGAAGATGAAGAATCAAAAAAAAAAAAATTCAGCAGCGTTTTCCTCTTCCTATACCAACATCTTGCTTCAGTTGATGTGGTTCGCAGAGTTTTCCTCTGGATATATGTACTCTTTGAGCTGAAGAATGTCGTCGGGGTTTTCTTTGAAGTGCTGCAATATTTTTTTTTTGTTACCTTTGGCAAGAACTACCTACTTCTGCCAATACAAACAGGTATATGTACATCCATACACACGATTTGTATCAGCAACATGAAGGCGAACACTATCTTCGAGTTATTTTCTGCAAGTTGTCTTTCGTTTTTGTTGTTCTTTTTTTTTTATTTTTCATTTAATTTTATTTCTCATTTTTCTTCATCGCTTTATAGTTAGTTTGTTCTTTACGAGTGCGATCAGCATCATCTTTGCGTAGAATTAAATAAAAACTTCCGATGAAGATAGCTTCTTCTGGAACTGAGAAATACCTTTGGTGTTTGTTGGTCGTTCGTTTCATACCTCTCTTTACTTTAGTTTTTTTTTTCCTGAGATGAGAGGAACATGTATGTAGGTTTTGGTACAAATGAACAACTGGTCTGGTCCAGTGGAATGCATGTGGAATCTGTTAAGCGAACTCTTTTGAGTCATTTCGAAATTCTAAAGCCGCCCGCTCAATGTCGGAAAACTTCCAAGACAAAATAAGACAAGACTAATAAAAACTCAACCAATCATATTTGGTAGACTAAGCGTGAACAGACTTCAATGTTGATGTTTGGAAGAAGACTAACAAACCTTTCAAAACTGGTAGACTCGTACCTACAAATTGGAAGTTTTAAGCTGTTTATTTTGCTACAGTATTAAATAAACAGGACTATTTGCTGCAGAAAAATCATGGTCATTTGAGTAAATACTAATATAACACATTCTTCACTTTATCGGAGTATTTTATCCAATAAGTGAGTCTATATTTTCGAAGCCATCCCTTAAGTCCTAATGAAGCCGTAGGACCCACTTTTGATTCCCTCAACAATCTAGTTTTTTTGTTATTTACATTTTGAATTTATTTACTCCTATAACATCTCTTTAGTAAAGTATTTTCCATAGCAAACTGAGGTGACTTTAAAGAGGTGCAATGAATTTTAAAAAAACTTTTCCTTTTTACTCTATGACGTATGAGACAAAACTTATTTGCACGATTGAGTATTGGGAATTATTTGCTGTCAACCCCGATAGGCAAAGATGAACACTTTAACAACTAGTTTTGAAAAGTATGGAATGAATTAAAATGTTAATGAATATAACTGCCTAAAGCACTAAAATAATGTTCATTATGAGATAAAAAAAATCAATTCAAGTTATTTCTTAATTGGCGCCCAACATAGAACTTCTTATTTCAGTTTTGACTTATAATAAGTGTATTTATATCATTACGGCTTAAAAACACTGAAATGGCTATTTTCCTTCACTTATATATGTACATTTCATATAATACCTCTCATCAGGGGTCATGATTAATGGTTTAACCCACACGCTCTACTGAAATCGCACGGCGCATGACACATAAATGTCTCACTTAACTTTACGCCTTATTACATCAATTTGATTTAAATGACATAAATATCGTTAGGGCATGTTATGTTCTTGTCCTTATGACTCCCTCTCCCTCTTAAAAGGTGCAATAAAAATACCAAAAACTTCTCCAAAAGATGGCAGTAGCGTTGTAGCTCGCTGCGCTTGCGTGAATCTTTTCGGAGAAATGTTCTTTACCGAAATCCAGCTATATAGGTATATTGGAGCTGGAGGGAACATAAGCATCAAAAGAAACAAAAACATCCGAAAATAGATGGAAATTCCTTGCTCTCGCTGGGCGCATCTTCTGCTTCTGCTCAAAAGCCAAAGGGAATGGAAAAATAATACGAAAAACAACATTTGTTCGTTGAAATTCCAACAGCAACAGCAGCAGCAGGAAGATCCCCTAATGCAGGAACATCAGCAGGCATCAGAAGCAGCAGCAGTAGCACAAGAAATAAAGTCGAATTATTTATCTTGTGTCGCATTGACAATCGTGCAGCGTGCCAGAGCTTCAGTATAGAGAATGGATATTCGAAATGAGTGTATATTTCTCGATTTGTGCTCCTCTATCCTATTGGAAATGGCAAACCAGAATAAACGAACGACAACAACTGGCTGCGCTGATGGTGATGCTTATTGTATAGAAGAGTGCTGATGGGCACTGCGTATGAGTGATAGTAAATCGAGGGGCACTTTAAATGCCACCATCAAGGAATTCCCATAAAAACTGCATAGGATCACGCAGTTGTGTGTGCGGAGCGTGCATCAGGAACAGAATTTCAATTACCAAAAAATAAAATAGATATAGCAGTATAGCAGCATAGATGCATATATCCTCGCGACGACAGACGTGACTTGGCTCCCACAACTTCTACTTTTGCCCGCCCTCCCCTTCATCATCCACCCATCCATCATGGTTTGCTGCCGAATGCAATGTGTTGGATGCCTTTCTATGGAGAACTTCTAAATCTTATTTATGTGATCGGCGCGGACTTAAAGACCAAAGATTGGAATTCCAATGTGTGCATTCCGAAATGCGCACTCTGCATATTGCAAGTTGAATGGCGGCAAAATATATACACCTATACTTATCTATTCCATGCTGTTGGTTGGTTTTTGATTTGAAATGTTAAATTTGTTTCCAAGAAATTGAAACCTGGTAGCTAATACGTAACTTGCTGGAATTCGACAAAATTTAATAAACAAAATATGCTTAAATTTTGCTTAGTAGTGACTTTTTTTAAGTGGCGCCCAACGTGGGATTTTTAATTTAAGAGTTCATATTTTGAAGTAAATTTTTGTTCAGTATCATAATTCTTTATATATACAGTGATGATGTACACGTACAATGGATATTTGCACATGATGCATGTAGCATACGTATATGTATACCTAGGTATACTAGGTACTAGGTACAGCAAATTCTAGAAATTCCAAGAATATTTTTTTATTTTTTTTTCACATCGAGGTCCTTCAAAGATTATTAAAAAATAAGAACACCAACCACCTGCTCGTACATCTGTTCCTTCAAGACGAATTTTAAAATTTTGAAATGAAGTGTACCTTCCAATTAACTTTAAATTCTCCAACCCCCTACGTTTCAAATAGCAGTGAAAAAAAATATTACTTTAAGAACTTTTAACTGCAATGCACAAATTGAATTGTTACTAGTAAAGAATGTTCTGAATTTCATTGCAATTTATATCGTTTTGAAAAGGAATCCACGTACAAAACTACACATTCCTAAATATTTTATTCAAAAGTTGATATTTTTAGTTTGCAGAACTGCTTCGTCGTTTTGCATTTTTAGAACATTTTTGTGTTAACTTAAATTAAAAAAAAAAAACAATGTTGATTAAAATATAATTACAAAACTATCTCAAACAGAAATAGATTGACCATAAATCAGGGCAAACACGAATATTTTCATTAGCTACCTGAACCTGATTATTTAGTGTAAGTAAGCCTAAGCATGTAAAAAAATGGACTAAAAACAATCCCCTAACCTTTACAGTTACGCCCCGTTTATAATGTTATCTTTTTCTTACATCAATTTCTTTTTTTTGTATGTTTGCCGCCGATTTTGACGGGTGGTCGATTCTTAAAAATTTCTATTTCCTGATGGATATTATGGAAACGAAAAAAAGGAAACTCTGTTACCACAATGTCGTTAACAGCATAAAGATGTACACATAAGTCAGCAATCTCCTTCGTGCAGCCATATAAATTTGAAAAAAGATATGTTTGCCTACGAAATATCACAGATTTAGACAGTTTCGAATTGATGTAATTAGGTAAAACATTTTAATATGATTAGTTGGTAGGAAAATGTTAAAAATTAAGTAAATTAAGCCTTGAACTGTAGACTAAATTTTTAGTGAGTTCGAATTTAAAAAAATGCAATGTTCCTTTTATTCGAATAAGCAATTATTTGTTGCAGGTACCTATTCTGCCAGCTTACATTCATTGTAATTTGTGTACATTTGTCTCCAAAATTCAACTTCATTTCCCCTACAAATCCAAAACATAGGTACTTTTCCAGAGATTATTGTAGCCGATCTAAATCAAGTTCATAACCTCAGCTTTTTTAGTTATTAAATTTTAAAAATGCAAAACAACATTTTTTTTTGTTTGGTGATGTTTGAAATTTTCTTACATCAATAAGAAAAAGTTTATAGAATTGATAGAATCTGAAAAACCTTTTAAGTGTAACACTCGATTTCGTAAATAGACAAAAAAAAACTTTGGAGAGGTTGATTATGCGCAACAAAATCTCTGTGAAAAGTTTGTTCTTTTAGTTCTCAATAAATCTATGACTATTTTGTTTAGTTTGTATGTTTTGTGATAAGGTAACAAAACAACTTTCTTTTTTAATGTGCTCAGAAGTTGTATTGATATCATATTTAAGAAAATTACTTTGGATAGCTCAAACTATTTTAAGTTTCAAAAAAATTATTTTTTGAATGAAATGAATCCGGAAATAAAAATTTAAAATATTGAATATTAATTGGATATTCCTAAACTATTCCATAATAAAAAAAAACTTTGTTCTAAAACTAACTAAAATTGTTAATAAGTAGGTACATACATATATGTATATAGTTAAATATATAAATACTTTTTTTGTGGCAGAATGTTTGTTGACCAACTTTTTTTTCCAATTTATTTTTTGATCAATTTTTATTCTTGCAGCTCAAAAAAATTCCACAATTTGACAGTTGACAATACTTTTGACAGATCTTCTTTTTGAAGTTTACAAAATGTATACGCATAAAATCTCTCAGTGGTATTTCATTCATATTTTGGACATTTTGGGTAGTTTTTTTAAACTATATGCAATGTCAGAGTCTGTTGATAAATTCCACAATTCCTAAGGGCAGTTTTATAAAAACAAATTTTTTTTTGGTTTTTAACCTCAAGGACGGTGATCATGAAATTAAAATGAAATAATTTAAGTTCCTTAAGAAAAGACTTCTTTAAGTAAAATAAATTAAAAAAAAAAATGGCGGAATGCAAATGCCTTACGTAAAAACTTAAACGTCTGTTAAACCAGTTGTTGTAGTTTGGTGTTGATGTCAGTGATGATATATTGAAGTGATTTGACCGATAACAAGCAACACCATCCCGGATGCCAAAGACCAAAATAACACAAATACTGCATAACATAATGTATGTTCTTCTCACTTCTTACATTATGTACCTGTACCATGTACATCATTCCAATATATAAAGCAAGAAATTGATGTCTTATAAATTGCTCTTATACTTCAGTTTCTGACTACATTTATAGTGTCATTCTATAAATGCGTCGTGCAATGAAAGAAATTCCAATCGGAATTTCGACGGCAAATTCCTAGCATCTAATTAAACTTACTCTCGAATGCCTGATGATGTCTCTGCTGTGAGCTGATCTGATGGTTGCAATGTATTTATGCAACACATCGCCGCCGCCAGTTGTTGTTTCTGTTTTTGGATTTATTCAAGTGAAAAACTTATTTTTAGGGGTTCTTTTCAATTTTTCGCGCGGTGTGACATACCTTAACTTTTATAAAAAAAAACCTCTCAGCATCATCAATGCGCATGTTGGTCGAAAGTCTAAATTCGAATACAATTGAATGTTTATTTTCGTATCAGAAGTGAACTTTAAAAATATACAAATAATGTCTTCTTTTATTTTTGCATGCGTTTGTCGCCGTCATTGTCTTTGGCTATCACTCTTATTTAAAACACAACCATCAAAGTGCGATTGAGTGTGTTCAGCGCATATCTTCAGAACACCACTTTGGTGGTGGTATTTTGGGTATTTTTTTTTGCGTTTGACCTTGGCAGTAGGTATTGTTGACGCACTAAACTGATTGAATATTTAGGTACTTTGTATGGTGTTTTCGAACTTTTTAGCGCGTTCCAGCTGTTAGTATGCAAATATCCTCATTCTAGTTCTTTGGTTCTGGAATGTGTAATTACTCAATTGTAATCTTATGTAAATCTGCTTGAACGAGAGGCAGTCCTGTTTTGGACATTTTTTGAATACAAAGTAGCCATTTGGAATCGGGACATTGATGATGGTCGTTTTGCTCGGACGCAGACGTAGATAAGAATTGGTTTTTACACTTTAAATATAATTATCCAATTACCTATTTGCAAGAAGATACCTTTATGGCTTAATTATATTTTAACTATGGTTTATTCTGGTTTTGTATAGTTGCATGTTATGGTAAGGTAATTGCTGATTGCAATTGAAAGTGAAAAACGTGCAATTTCTTAAAAAAAAGGTTTTCCAATAACAATAAGAATTTAGTATTTATGCGATTTTAAACACTTGTGAAATTAGTCTTCTGTCGCCATTTTGGATTTAAGATTTTATGGAATATCGCGGTTCTTGTGTCAAATTACACAAAAAATTACATATAAAATGACGTAGAGAATTACATTTTCTATTTTATAGATTAAAATATTTTTCAATATGGTCGGTATTTAAAAAATTACAAATCAATAATGCCCCATTTTTAATTTGAAAAAGTTGAAATTGAAAACCCTTTTTACAGGTGAACTAACTTATGGATTACTCGACTCAACGGAATTTCTTTCCGATTGAGTTAAAAAATTTAATCCATGGATAAGTAAACCTGAGGTTTAAAATTCTAGTAAATGAAACAAAAATTGATTTTGGGTAGAAACTGCATAAACCTACAACTTGTATAAATGCACTGGGATATACCTATAAACTATAGCAAAGAACTCATTCAAAACTCGGTAAACACTTTATATTTAATTCAAATAAATATAAAATAAATTTAGTGGCGCGATAGTCCATAGACAAATAACCTACAACTCTCAAACCATTCCTGTGTATGGCAAAAATGAATATTGATTATTGCCCCATAAGTTACTAATACCCGCTTTTCGATCTCACCGATTTTGTCTTTGTAGATAGCTAAAATCAACATCTGTTAAAAGTAAAAATTCCACATAAAACTCCTGATGCCGCGGAAACATATAAGTTTGCATTTCCACTATTTTATACTCTTGACAACGATTTTCAATGTTATCGACCAATTAATTATATATTTGAGTCAAATGGCGAAAAAATTGCCATTAACAATTTTCAAAGTAAAAAAAAAAAAAAATCTGCCTCTGATAGATCCTACCGCACGATGCCGCCACCGTCTGTGACATCTCTTCCAAACAATAATTTATGGAGCCGACCATCTTAATTAATGAACGCTGTGCATCGCACACAAAGTTTCAGTTTTATTTTCGAAAATGTGTATGTGATTCTCCAGAGGCGAAGGCTCAATGGTTTCCTAAATCATTCAGAGTCAATCAAATGAGGCCATTCGCTGAATTAATGCTTTTAACTCCAATACCGTTCATCTAAAGATAAATCAAAAGGGGTGTACCTACTAACGGCAGATCTGATGGTGCGGCGCACATTTTATGTTCGTCTAGTTATCGCCTAGTTGTATACATGATGTGTGATCTGTCAACTCAGCCACACCGACCCACCGTCACAGATCTTCTTTTACTTTTCTTTAAATTGAGTGCTAAACACCAAACAGTCTTCATTCTCATTAAACAAACTAATTATTTTATTAATCATATATACTTAATGTGCTGGCACTCTTTGCCTGTCCTTGTGGTGTGAGAGTCTGATGGGGCTACAAATTCCCTCTCTTTATGGCAAATCTAACATTTTAATTTATTGTTGAAGTCTCTTTTTGACATATCAAAAGCATGTCAAATTATTTTTACCGTGTGTGGTATTTTTTAGGGCGCAAACACTACTTGGAGGGCTTGTTGTGTTGATTTCTCAGAATATAGGAGAGATGATGATATTATATTATATTTTTCTTTGTGGATAATGAGAAGGATTTTATTTTCGGTATCATCTCGCTCAATGACAGGTAGACAAGACAGCCATATACTTGTGATGTTGTTGTAACACATCTGTCAAAAGGCATATTACGCTGTCAGATCGTTGTTCATACAGAACGTTTGAATTGAGTCAAAAAGTATATAAATGAGCACGTACATATACATATATATAAAAATGGTACTTGTATTAAGAAGTATTTTTAATTATTTCTGATGTGGTTGAAAGAATTTCTTTGGCACTCAATGGAACTTTAATTGAAATGTTTTGCAAATTTATAATTATGATGATGTGTTTATAAATGATATATGTATGTTAATGTGAATAGCGACTTACCTTTACTTTCTTTGTTACTAAAATTAAGTGCTCTAGAAAAGTGCTCGTCAACGACACTTGCCGTATCGCCAGAGTAATTTGTAAAGACAACGCAGGATGCTGATATATATTGTGCTCTAGACTGATGACCTTGACTGTTCGCACTGTCTAGGGGGTGATCTTTTGAGCTGGATTGATGGCGAGGAGAATCGGGACCCGATGAACATGAGGAATCATTGTGATGTGCTCCGACTAGTCTACCTGCAATTCAAAAAATTATATATGCTTCTTTATTTTCTCCTTAACAGGCGTGTTGTAAATATAATATTGAAATAAACACCTTAAATGTTATTGATTAATCAAAACTATGTAACGGTATTAAATTTAGTTTGTAAAAGTTGGTAGGTAGGTACTTCACTTGGTAGATTGAACTTGAAAAGAACTAGTGGTAGATTTAACTTGGTTTGTTGGATTTGATTTTTTCCGATTTGTTAGTTTTGGCATCATAAAATACAATTCAAAAATTACCATTGACATATACCACTATTTAATTTAAAACCACAAACCAAATTGCAATGAAGCAAAAATAATAAACAATAGAAAATGCCACTGCAACATGATAGTGGAAATATGTTGCCTATTATAAATTCCAGTGTGTAATAACTAATAATGAATAGTTAAATTAATCTTTAGTTTCACAATGTGAATCCTAATTCAAACACCTGATTAACAGAACAAAAGAAAAAATGCAATGAATCGTGTTACTACCAACTACTCCGCCATTTTGATGTACCTACATTTTTATTAGTTAAGTTTTTGTTTTTTATCGGTTTTGTTAATATGAAGGTTATTTTTGCTTCTTTAATTAAATTAACATTCAAAAATGCATAATGTATAAATCGCAATATTAATGAAACTAATTGTTGGCACTGCATTTACACAAATGTTAAGGAAATTATTTCACAGGTTGCTTAAAATTAAAGGTGTGTCACATTTAAAAAAAAATAAATTGACATTTGACAATTGTCATTGATGGTAGATTTGCTATTTGTTCGGATTTTGAAATGACCAGAATCGAGCAAAAATGTAATCTCTTGATGGACTTTATGGTTATTTTGCTTGATATTTTTTAAATCCTTTATATTACGTATACGTCATGGTGTACGCCATCACAAAAGATTTAGTAGTTTTTTTTTTAGATTTTTTGTGGATGCGAAATTTCTAAATCGAGTGTAAGCTTAACAAAAACATTGTTTTACTTGAAGTGTGGTTGTGTGAAATTAAAGGAAAAATAATATCATTTAAAATCTTAATACATATTGGGGCATATTCATAGTCAAACTTTAGAACTGAGTCCAACTCGCGTCGAGTCTAAAGTTAACATACAGGTTAGAAGCAGCTGCTATTCATAAAGAATTTGGTAGCTCTGTTTAGTAAAAAAAACAGAATTCTACTACAATTTTAGTACTATTTCCTGTCACTCCATTGAAATCCAATCCATTTTTGACAGATAGAAAAAAAAACAACTTAGTCAAAGAGTCAACCGTTTTTAAGGAATGCGCTCCAGTTTATCTTTTGGACCCGGGTCTAAATTGTTTATGAATAACATAAGCTAAGAAGAAACAAATAAACAACTTGTCAGACGACTATGAATATGCCCCATTACTTATATTATTTTTTTTTGAGTTTTCAATACATTTTCAAATTTTTAAAATTTTCAAAAATTCAAAATGAATTTGACGTAGATGATATGGAAAAACCTAACATAAGTCTAAAGTCGTGGTTGTTCATATTGGCATAGAAAACTGCCATAAAAATGAGAGTTGAGAATTAAATATTGCCAATGTTATACACAAAATTAAGACGCATAGGTTTAATTAGGTTTGTTTAAAAATATCCTAAGGAAATAAATTTCTTTTTTTGAATTCAATGCAATCTGGTAACTCTAACACGCACTTCGAACCAAACAAACGCGAATCTCAACTCAGTTTCACTTTTGTTCTCCCTATCATCCTCATGTTTCATTAAAATCTTCACTTTTTCGCATAAACCTCAAGCAATTAATCATTGAAATGATTAATCGAAATCAAAACTAAACAAAACGCTGATGAAAACAAAAACAAATAATAAATAGTAATTCCGTGCATATCTGAAAAAAAAAATTCCTTATAATTCTTTTTGTATAGAGATATGACATCACAATAATATACAAAAACAAATGGTTGGAAGATCAGATTAGGCTGTAGATACCTACTCGTATCTTTACAAAAACATTTTAATGCTTTGTTTGGAAAAGTTAATGACACGAAAATATCTGAAAAATTTTGCAAATTAATTAGTCGCGCAAAGCATTTTTGGTATTTGAATAGACATTTCACACCACAACGCCAACGTAACGTTAACTCAAAGTATCCATGACTTTTTGTATAGGAACCAGCTTCTTATGTTTTTAGTAAAGAAACATCATCAATGCTGAAAGATGAAAAGGAGAAGACAGACAGACAATAAGGCCAACAACAATGGCCGACAAACGTTGTGTTGATGCAAATTTGATTCGAGTTTATTGGCACGTTAATATAAAACAAAAACAAAACATAAATAAATAAACAAACAACAGAAAACCAGTGACTGAGCAGACAGACATTTTTCGCATTGAGAGAGTTCCTGGATCATTCACCCACCGCCAACGCCATCACCGCTCCACTCTATACGCATAAATACAAAAACCGCTGCTGCTGCTGCTGCTATAGCAGATGGAATCTAAAATATGTCAACGATTCCGAATGATAAATTCTTGACATTTTTTATGTGAATTTTTATTAACATTTTTTTCACGCGCTCATTCGCATAGGTCGATAGTTTGTTGTTGTTTTCTTTTTATTACTTGTTTTTATTTTTGCAAAGGAACGCAGGCGGTTGACATTTATACACCTGAGTGGGCATAGTTTACACGCGCGCGTTCATTGTTGAAAGGCACATCTTTTTAAGTCATTTTCATTTGACATATATGAGAGAAGCTAATAAAAAAAATTTGGGGAGAGAGAAAGACTGCAAAACTATGCGGGGAACACGACATTTAAACACAAGAAAATAAATAAAGTAAACCATGAATAATTTAACAATTCACTAATAGAGGGCTACTATTATGAAGTTTGCTTTGACAGGCATTCATTTGTAATCAATTTTCAGTGGCAACAAACGATGACAGCTTATAAATTTGCAAATCAACGAATAACTGACTTCCGCTGACATGTTCACATGAAAAGGGCTCCTTTTTTTGTTTTAAAGACAGCAATGTAGGTGCATAATGTAGGTTTACTGCAAACTTATCTTAAAATGTTATGTTTTTATCGCTTCTGTATTTTGCAAAAATTCAATGCCAACAGTTCGTGTTCAGGTGTTCGTTGGAATGATGAATTTATGATGGGCAACATTTCTTATTTATCATGAAAGTTTTAAACGTTTTTCTTATTCAACTATGGAATTATTTTTTCTTTAGTGCATTACGCAAGCAGTGAAGTATGACTTACATTTTTAATATTAAAGAAGTTAGCAGTTAAACATTTCGGCCCTTATTTGATTTAGAGCCGATTGTTCAAGTTACCATACAGGCATATTAAAGGAGCGTTCGCAATAAATTTTTCGAAAAATGATCATTCTACACAATTGGTTAACATTTTATAGAAAGATTTATAAAACAAATTACCTTCATTATCACTCCGCGTCGTCGCGAGATCCTCCTCTTTGGTTAATGTTCTACTATGTATCGAATTACTACTTCCTATTGGTAACGCTGATAAACTAGAGTTGTTATTTGCATGGTGTGATGCTGCCGCAGCTGCTACCGCTGCTGCATTTGCACTAACCGAAGGCGGGAGAATTGGACTACATGGCGAGTGCGAACTGCCAGATGCACTGGAAGATGCCAATGGTACTCCCGATGCTGAGTATAAATCTTGATTAAACTGAAAAAAAAAACATATGAAATTAACTTTAATATGTGGCAACAACTATTTAAAAGTTTGATTGATAAAAATTTGACATTTGCAACGAACTATTACTAATTCACTATTTTTTTTTTTTCATCAATAAAATCTTTTTAAATGCTCAAACCAATTGAGTGAATTAAGATTGTGTATCATTTTCATTTAGTTGCGTTGATGTCGTGTTACCACGATTTTCACAAATTCTATAAGCAACGCACGATGTTAAGAAACCGCAAAATATATCTTCTTTCATTTCACGAGTACAAAGCAAATTTTCTTCGAAAAATGCCTCATCATGCAACCAAAATGTAAAGATTTAATTAGTGGTTTCTCAAATGTTCCTACAAAACATACCTACAACAAACGTAAGGGGTGTCTTCAAGAGATGATCTCCCCGGTTCATTTAGAATGTAAAGCCTCTTTTAAACAAGCGCGCCGCATATTATCTGCGCTATTATATCCTTTTACTTTTCCATTAGGGATTTTCAGCTGCGGTGTCATATAATACTAAGACCGCGGAACTATGACTTTGACTTTTGTACAAAACGTCTTAACTCGCGCCATGTCATCATAAATCAAGTGAATTTTCTTCGTTGCGCATTGCTGCCACAATGACACAACTGTTAACCCTATACCTACACTTTTTGGGAACATTTTGGGGGCGACTAAATGAGTGTGCGACGGGGCATTAGCATTTTAGTATTAAAACACAAAATGCATATAAAAATATTTCGATAAAAATAACACAACCTGGCGCCAATTGTATAAACTACTGTGACAAACACGTGGTGGCAGTGGCAGTGGCAGAGAGGCTAAAAATTATTGAAGAGGTAAATGGTATATAAGTAGGTATAAACTGCGGGAATGCTCTTAAAGACCAAAAGAAACAAAAATCTAATGCCTATAACCGTAAAGTTATTGGCTATAAATTTTAAAATACATCATTAAAAGGGGAACACAGAAGGGCTATTATTTTAACACTTTTTATCGGCGTATCGACCCTAATCGGTGTGGCGTACATTAACCGCAGTATAGTCCGTCGCCCCATAATGTAGCACTAATGCGATGACTAGTAAATATTAGTTTATAATCTGTAGACACTTGGGATAGTTGAAGCAGGAGGTGATAGGTGGTAATAATTGTGTGTACCCAATGCATTTTTCTGATTTATAATAATAGCATTGGTAGCATAGGAATGTCATGTGGAAAAAAATATATGATTTCAATAATAGTTTGATATGATCATTTAGACTTAGACCACAAATGCTCAGTTAGAAAAATAAGAATATTTGCCGATCGAAAAGTGGCTTAGGTGGATAATTTGCCTTTTGGTTAGTTATTATTTATTAATTATAGTTGTGACATTTTTCAATTTGTCCTTTATAAAGCGACTTGACCCAGATATAAGACCTTTAAAGAATTCCGATCTTTTGGGGAGAAGACAAATAACCATCAAACGAATTAGTACAGACATGTAAGTGAGTTTTCCAAGGAACGGGGAAGGAAATAGGTGTGACCAGTAGTAGAACAACCTCTCCAGAGTCCTTAGTAATTGAAGTACTAGAAGTTCCGGTCGTTTGGAAGAATTTACTCTTGCAAGTGTAGGCCCAAAGTTATGAAAATAATTTTTTTTTTTCGATTCGCAAAAGAATCAACCTGAAATGCGATAATTGCGTAATGTTTCCTTGCGCTTTTTTTGTTTTGCATACAATTTGGCAATTCGTTGTTTTGCTAAATTTTATTTCACTGGGTTTATATTTTCTCTTTTTCTTTTCACAGATTTATAAACCCGCCATTCCGTTATCAGGCAGTTTTGTATTGTTGCCTGCCTGTTCTTTTCCAAGCCATTTTCTATCAAACTTTTAGTTATTTGGTTGCTTTGCTATCACGCCGCCGCGCGCGCCGGCCGCTGCTCCACCATTCCATCAGGTGCGTTCTAAAAGACGCATCTTGGAAAACAAATTGACGTTTTTATACAAATTACCTATTACAAGTGTGGAAATATCGCAAGTGATCCATCTCTACCCGGGCTTTAGTTAAGCTCCTATCAAAACCGATAAATCCGGGCAAAAGACACAGACGGATCACTGCAAATTTCATATGATGGATGACCAGTTAAAAAGGTAGAAGGAGCACTTTTAGATTTATTTTAAATCGCGTTCTTACCACTTAAGTGGAACAAGTACTTGGACTTGACAGTATTCCCGCAGAACTAGCAACGAGAGCTTGGAAAAGAGAAAGCTTTTCGAAGAGTAGAAAGAAATGATTATCAAGCTCCCAAAGGAAGGATCGGTACCTAACGCAGTGTGAAAATTGCAGCAGCCAAGATAATACCAAGGGCCATCTTGAGCAAGCAAATAAAATACCACCAGAAGACAAACCCGTTCCGGAATAAACAGAATTTCGCTTTTGATCCTTCGGTGTGGAACGCATTTATATACCTATCGATGAACTTCACCGAAGGTTGTCAAAGGAGTTTGGAATCCAAAGTAGTCTTAGGCGAGGTTGAATACTTTACCCAATATTGTTCCTGGTGCTATTTCTATTATAATGACGGAACCGAAATAGATATTAACAATCGAATCGGGAAAGCAAAGGCTGCAATCAGTTCTGAATGCTGTTCAAAATATAGAGAAACAACTGATATGCAAAATAAAAAAAACCGATATAATAATTAGCAAAAAGAAGTGAAATTCCCAAAATGATGATTTTATAAAAACATGACAACAGCAAAGTAAAAACTAATAAAACAGTTGAATGCAAAATACTTATATTGCGAAACAAGAAATTGCGAAAAAATTATTGCCAAATGGAAAACAGCAAAAAAATGCTGCCAAATTACCAAATTTTTGGCTACAATGATAAGTTGAATCAAAGAAGCGTTGATATCAAAAAATCAATGATACATTTAAAATGCCAAAACTACTGATTTTACGCTAGCTTGGTACTGATAATCTGCAGACCATCTATTTGGTTCAAAAATAAATTCCACTTGCAATAACCAACTTCAGTTTATTGAATCATTGGTAATTAGGAAGTTATATACTTACCTTCCAAATCAAGAACATAAACACACTTATGCGGCATATTAGAGATATCACCAATATGAATGCACACAATTAATTTAACCCAGATAGGTGCTTGCTTCTTATCCAAACTCAATTATACTTAGAAACTATAATATAAGAAACCTTCAATAAAACCCGTCAAAAAGTTCAGTTGTTTTGCGATTATGTCGCACATTCTCTCCCCCTTTGTATTTTGTCTTTTGTAATGAAGTAGCAAAATTTTCCAGATGGGCAACAGTTCGCTAACAAAGATGTGGCCATTTTTAAGCTACCTATACTATGCTCTTGTGAATACAACTTTTTGCTTTCTTTAAAGTAGACTCTGCGAAGCACAAGTTCCCATGAAACATCAGCAGAGAAACACTGACTTAAAAAAAAAAAAACTAAATACAAAAAAAAAACACAATCGCAGTTTAAAAAGTCGTCCAAAGGGTCGATCTTTTTCGAACAGACTTCAGGCATATAAGAAGAACTCAGGAACATCATCACCGGCTGGCGGCCGCGCACAAAAGCATTCCGACTGTCTTAACGCCCAATTATACAAGGCCGCGGCACTAAAACAAAATTGGTCTTTTATGTATGGTTGTCCTCACTATACACATCGACATAAGAATAGAGAGTGGATAAAACTAACCACACTCTGTGATATGACCATATAAGAGGAGAGAAACTAAAAAAAAAGTCCGCAACGCAAATATAAGAACGGTTGCGATCTGCGCGAAAGTAATATCTAGCAGAAAAAAAAATGAGAAGGGGGGAAGCCACACCACACCAGAAATTTGCGAATGCTGAGTGAGGACAAAATCAAGAGGGAACATCAGGACCGCATTTTAGAAGATGGAAAATAATCCGGTACCGGTACCAATACAATAGAAGAAACGTCGATTATTTTAATTGACATTTTCTTAAAGATATTATTAATTTGAAATTATAAAGTAACGTTTTCCCTCAGAGGAATTCAAATTCCAAATACGTAGGTATGTCATACAAATATTATGTCCTTAATCACAGCCTATAAGTAAAAACCTACCTTCAACTTCTATTTTTTAGTCAATCGTTTATAGGCCTGACAAGAACGAGAAAAGGTGAGAATTTTATAAGACTTGTCTTGATCACGTGGAAATCAGAAAATTTGAATCTTGTCTTTGTCTCTCGGTCGGACTATGATTTGTGTCTGTCTCGTCTAAGAATTAGAACATGATATTTTAAAATTAATTTTCGGTCCAAAAAGTCCGGTCTCGTTGGATGTTTTATAGTGAGTCCTTGTGACCAGAATTTTCTCGTCTCGTGGCCAGCAAAAATTCTTTACACTTTAGAGCTTAGACACTTACATATATCGATGTTTGTCAGAGTGATAAACCAAAGTGAAAAAAAGATACTGAATTGTAAAATGTGTTCAGTAAAAAAGTCACTACTTTAACTTCAGAACAATTTTTCATTTTACGTTTTAAAAAAAAATATTTCTGGTAAAATGAAGATTTTTTCATTTTATAACATTATATATCGAATTTAGACAAAGACTTATATCTTATTTTATATTAAAAATAATTCATAATATTTTCATCACTTTGTATTCAAAATTGCTTTTTAGTATTTGTTATAATTCTAATTTGATAGCCTTTTCACACTGAACCAAAAACACGGTTTTCGCCAAAAAAAAAAACGGTTTTCGTCGAAAACCTGCACCGAAAACACAAGTTTTCCCATACGTTTTTCGTAAACCACAAGTTTTTGATAAAACCTCTTGAAAACCTGTTGAAATTCAGAGATGATGTAAGCAAACACACCTATGAAAAGTTCAAAGCTCAATTGAAATGAAAGCATTCAAATACCAATCAGACATAAACAAAAAACATCTGACAGCTAACCTTTGTCCAGATGCTTCTTTGTCGATGATTGTTTTCGATTAAATCAATCATAATTCTTTTGGTTTTTTTCATTTTCAGCATTTTCAAAATAAAAAGACGCCGATGTTTTTTATTAATTATACAGGATTGAGATAAGGATATTAAGGGTATTCATGAAACGAGATAATTTTCTGCTTTGCAAAAAGATATAATTTTCCGCTTTACGTTTGCATGAGCACCCCATAAAAATTGTTGCATAAATGTGAGAAATAATCAGCTGTCACAACTAAATGTCACAAATTACTTCTCGAAACTTTATGAGATTTATTTCTTCGCTTTCTGCATCAATTCCGTGAGATAAATTTATCTGGTTTGCAGAATATTTTTCCCATACAAATTTTGACAGCTCGTTTCTGCGGAGATAAAATTATCTGGTTTCCGAGGTTTATCCGAGTTTTCCACCGTTGCATGAATACCCCTATTGTGTAGGTAGTTAAGCAAAATCTTCATACATTGTTCAACTTTCTTTTTTTGTATCCAAATCAAACCCATTTGGTGAGAATTCATTTTACTTTGACAGTTAGTGTCAAAATAATTGAAATGTCAAATGAAAACTTATAAATATTCGGTGTGAATACTTTAAGAGGTTTCGAAAACTTCTATTAATTTAATGATGTTTGCCCTATATAAGGCTTAGGATTTAATAAGCAGATCACTTTCGACTAGACCAGGGAACTGAAAGGAAATATCTCAGAGGTATTACATATCGCTTCTTATTTCCTTTTATTTCTGGATAGTTTTCGTTGGATGTAATACATGATGTAATACAATTACCCCAGTTTTACAAACCGAATTTTTGAATCCATTAAAATTACAACAACGAAGATTCCTTTTGAGAGAGTTTAAAATAACTTTGTAATATTAACTTTTTATAATAAAAATTATTTTCAAAAATAAATTTTAAAGTTTTTCCGGACAACCCACAGAAAAGAAACAGAAGAAACTTAAGATCACGTTACAATTTGATTTTAAAGTTCCGACGGCTTGGCATGGCGGGAACAAGATTAATAATCTTGGCAGCATGTTTGGATTTTTTAAAGTCTTTCCATGTGATTTCTTTAATTCTTTCTTATAAATCTTCAGGGGTGTCTTGTAACAATCCCAATCAGTTAATACTCTATTTTTCTTAGCTTTATATTGAACAGTTTCCTACACTCTTTCCTAAGTGGAAACGGCCCAAAGATCATGATATGATTCACTGTCATTTTTTTTGTGGTTATAAAACCAATGTGCAATTTACAATAAAGTAAAACTTTTTTTATATTTTACTCTGTTTTTTTTGTACAAACATTTTCGAAATATATTAATAAAAAAATATTTCAGCATTAATTTGAAGCAAATTATTGCAGATTTTAATGTTAACAAATCAAAAATCCAATTCATTTTTAGGTGCAAACAATTTTCATTAATAAAACGATATTAAAGTACTCCTAGCTAAATGAAAAAAATAGATACTTTTAGTTAAACTTTGCAAAAACATTCTGATTCCGTTTGCAAATTATTGTTTGGTATAGAATGAATGCTTAGATAAAAAGAGTATTTTAAATTTTTCAAATGAATAATTTTCTTTATGTGTAATTTCCTTCGTTAAAAAATAAAATTAAAAAGAAAACTTTGAGAAAATGTTTAAAAAAAAATGGCAATTTCTTTTTCAAAAATCATTTAAAATCTTTTCAATAATTTTTTCTTCAGGTAAATTCTGAAAATATTGAATTTACAAATTAAACAAATTTGATATGATTATAAGAACATTGAAGACAAAAAAATAGAAACAAAATTGAACAATAAAAATTCATATACACATGCACTTTTTTCGTTCAGTTTATAAAAACTTCTGATATATTCATAAAAACTGTTAACTGAAGAGTCCAAGTAAAAACAGGTTTTAGTGGATTTTAGTGCAATGCCGTGTCTTATTTTGCTAGAAATATTTTACCGAAAATTTGATGTTCGCAAAAAAAACCTATTACCTTCCCTTTTGGTGACGTACGTAAACGAACAAATTTAAAACCCTTTTAAATTTTTTAAAAGAGTTTGGTGCAACCGGCCATAATGCTAAAAAAAACATCTATTCATCATCAACCGCTCCTGCAAAAGTGAACTGACAGCTGCTAGCATCAGAAATCAAAATGGTGGAAGCGCATTATGGCTGCCTTATCCCTTTGAGTGTTTGGAAATCTACTTTTCGTTGGTTTTTGACATTTGCTTCCGAGTAGGTGTGTCTATTATATTTCTACTTTGAGCTTTGCTGAAAAAAAAAAGAAAAACTACTAAAACAAAAACTCATGTCATTTTTCCATACACAACAAAATTAAGTGGAGACTTTTTCAATTTCGCACATGGAACGGCGAACTGCGAAGCGAAAAGCAGAATGAAATTTTTAGTACATTAATTCGTTGTTTCATTTTTGTGTGAGATTTTTCGTTTCGCATCACCATACTCGGCTTTAATGGGCCCAATCAATCCGTTGAATGCTAAATGCGGACCTGTTATACAAGATTGATCTAACTGTGGGATTAGTTAGGGCACTAGTTGTCGTCGCACGAGGACGACTATATAATCATCCGCAGATGAAAAGGTTATAAGAAGAGAGGCTGTGAATTTCTGGGATCCGCACACAATCTCGGTCGTTAGGTTACTCATCGTGTTTTCGGTAATTTATAGTAAATCCCTGGCCTGTGTCTGATTTGAGCTTCAAGATCGAAAATTTGTATATCGAACGCAACTAACCGGTGATCAGATAGGGATAATCGCCAAACACGATCCCTGTCATCCGTGTTCTGTTTTGTGCGCATCCCTTTTGTGGGTTGAGGAGTGCGCGAGTGCAGTGCTGACTTTTAGAGTATATGTATGTAGATATCGAAGAGTATATACGACGACGAAGAAGACGGTCCCTTTTGCGGTGATTTATTTTATGTGACTTAGTTCGCACATTGGTTGCTCGATTCGTGAAAACTTTTTTTGCGGACGACATACATGAAGTTCTTCCCAAAAATCGATTCACCTAATAATTTTAGCTAAACTTTGCTCCGCAGAGCAGTCAGCTGCCGTGTCCGTGTCTCCGTGCATAAAAGAACACAATTTGAATCTCTCTCAATGCAAAATGGCAGCGGAAGAGGAAGGACCAGGCGAATCACTATAAATGGCGGAGAAGATGATGATGATGATGACGACGATGGTTGTGTCCTTCGGTCGTCGGTTGCAGAATAACATGTGAATGCTAATGAACTTAATCGGAGTTGTATTCGGCGGTGTTTTACCGGCAATTGACCGCTTTTGATGGTTTTTGTACCTATTGCTTTTTTTTTGTTCTTTTATATTTATTTATTTGTGTTTCCATTTTATCACACAAATAATCGACATCATGGGGAGTGTGGGAAAAACCAACGGAGACAAGCCAAAAGAAGAAGTATCCTACCCATACGATCAATTTTAAACTGATGTCAGTATAGATTTGTGGTTAGAAGATTTGTTTGGACTTTTTTTTGGCAATGGATATTGGCTTTGGCAGTGTGTTTTTACCAATAGATAAGATAGTTTTGATAGAAATATATTTTCAGAATTAATAAGTATTCAGATTCAGATATATGGATTGAATTTTATCTTTGTTCTTGGTAAAACGTTTGATTTTTTTAATCGCATAAATCAGATACAAATTATCTATGGGAATATTAAAAGAATATTAATACATATATATGTTTATAAAACTGATTCTTCAAACGGAGGATAGGGTAAAGCCATCTATTTGTACAATATAATTTAAAAAAATAAAAGTTCTCTCTCTCTCTTTGATCAACGTTTAGATTCAAAAGTAACGGTAGGTACCTGTCATAGAAGGTTCTAAAGATTTTAATCAATTTTTTTCTATGAGTTTGTGACGTAAGAAACTAAAATTATTTGGTATAGCCGTAAGTCCATGAGGCTAGAGCTATTATTATTAAGAAATTTATTTGTAATTTAACCTTACACTTTAATTATTAAAAAATAAAATAAATAAATAAAATTATTTGGTCAAAAAATAGATATTAAAGGTAGGTATAAAAACATGTATTTTTGGTTTTCGATTTTCATAAACGCTTTGAAAGATCAAGATCAAAGTTTTTAAAAAATAAATACATATGTACATACATAGATACGTATTAAAATTTTGTTTTTAAAGAACTAAATATGTATTTTGAAAACAAAGAAATATTTTTTTAAATTTAAGTTTTAAGTGTAGGTATATTATTATAAAACTTGCGTACCAAATTTCTTTGAAACTTTATAGGTAAAATGAGTTTTTATCAGTTGTTGGCTTATAACTCGAACTATCAATTTTTCGTCAAAAATGGCTAAGCACAGAAGGTATTGTTATCTATATCGCAGTTTGTCGCAGAAAAACAATTTCAGTTAATCAGTTGTTCTTCGAAATCACGAAAGAATTAAACTATAGTAAAAAGTTTACAGTTGTAAAATCGTTTACAATTACAAAAATGAGTTTCTCTAAATAAGTTTAAAAAAAACTGTTTTAAAATTATACTACTCGTAATATCCAGTTTCGAAAAAAAATGACGAATATGATAAATATGATGTATTTTGTACACAACATTTTAAGACTAAAAAGCCTTTTACATTAACAAAAGAGTTTTATAAAATCGTTTATAAACTATACAGTTTGAATAAGAAACAGGGCTTTAAAAATTTGACTTTTTTGTGTGGGAAAAAGCTCCGACATAAAAATCAAGTACATATACCATAGTTATAATGTTTTCAACTGGTTAATGAAGTTTGCTTTCCACACGAACATTCACATGCTATGTTTTAACCAAACGATAAACCGTAATTTGAATAGATCAACCGGAAATCTGCTTCAAATTTCAAAGATTTACCATAAAAATAAATCTTGCAAACAATTTCCATTTCCGATTTTTTTGTGGAAGGCGTTCTTTCGAGAGTCGATATTTTGTTTTCTCCATTTGATAGGAATGAAACGCTTTATTTCTTTTTTATTTATAAAAATATTTATGTTTTCCCATCTATATTAATCTCCTGTCGCATCGTGTTAAATTCTAGATTAATATTGAAATTCAGAGCAAAAAATAAGCAGGATTTTTATGAAAGTCATTTAAAACAAATTAAGGTTGGTGTCTTAACCAAAATTCAATAATCGCTTCTTTAAGGACCACACTATATTACATAATAATTTCTGAAATTTTTCAGTAGCATTGGTAATTTTTTTCTTCTTAATTAAAAGCATGGTACCTTAGATGGTCTTCTTAGAGAGTTCCAACGATTTGAACTCCCTTCTTGGTAAGATCCTTTGGATTATAAGTCAGTCGTCAGTCAGGCATTAATATAGACATATTTTTAAAAATAAAAAGTAACGCGTCTGACACTTTGTTGGCTCCAAAATTTTTTTTAGAAAGGGTGCATTTATGAAACTATAAAATCTACTAAATGAATGATCTTAAAAGTCTGAAAAATAATATATAAAAATAAACCATTACTATATCTTTAACCAACGGCGCAAAAATTGTCTAAGTCTTACCAGTAAATTCTAGAACTTCAAATTTTCGCAAAAATATAACAAATAAATGACAACTTTTTATATATTCATAACGAAATGCGATATTGGAAAAGAATTCATACGTCAATTTTTTCTTAGCGGACTTTCATATATTTTCATCATTGAGTTCAAGAAACAGAGTTTTAGTGTAACAAAAATGATCGAGGATAGCGGCAGAAATTAAACGGTATTTTGAAAAATATTTTTGGACAGTTATTTTCTTACTCTTAGCTTAAAATTGAAAAAGACCCCTCTTGGTCAAGTTTCAAGCCCCACTGATGGATCTAATGAATTTTTTGTTTAAGCTTAGTATACAGTTCTTTTGGAAAGAAAATGTACATACTTACTTATGTGGCACTGATATTGTTTTGCGTGAATCAATTCACTTCGATTAAAAATTAAACGTCAATTTTTTCTGCACACAAAAACACTCCCATAGGAAATACAAATGTATGTACAAGTAATTTTCGTTAGGGTACTTTACTCGTTAAAAATAATTAATTAATAATAATGATGATCCTTCTTAATTCTTTTCACTTTTGAAAAATGAGTTAGATTTAATGATCTTTTGGTTCATTTCACTATGTTAAAAATGGCGTCTTAACTAAGTAGGTATTCGCAACCAAATAATGTTTTCTATGCAAGAAATTAAGCTAATAAATGTGTCTTTATTTTAAAATAGAAACGGGTCCTGTACGAAAAACGCCCTCTTCTAACCTATATTTTATTTATTATTACTAAAGTATATTGTTGGCCCCGTATGTGAGGAAGGACGATTCCGGAGACGGTACAATCATGAATTGTACGCAATCTACCTTGAAGCAGACATAATGACAACAATTAGGCTCGTTAGACTCCGGTGGGCAGGGCACCTAGCTCGCATGAGTGAAGAGGAACCTGCTCGGAAAGTCCTTTGTGGAACATTCTAAGGTAGACGGCAGCGTGGACCATGCTTGCGCTGGAGAGATGGCGTAGACCAGGACGCCCGAAGCCTTGGGGTGCGCAACTGAATGGCGTTGGCTCAAGACCGGGATAGGTGGAGAGACTTGTTGAAGGAGGCCAGCGAGCCGATGATGATGATGATGAAAGTATATATAGGTATATACCTTTTGATAAAAAAATCAAAGACAAAAATAGTAGCAAGGCTATAAAAGTATAATTACATATATGTTTAAAAGTAAACCATCTTCAAACGTTTCTTAGCCAGGAATCAAAATTTATTCAAAAACTAGACATACAAAAAAACCTAATTGCACATTGTAATTATCTGGAAATCCCCATACTTTTATAAACTGAATAATCCAAAAAAAAAATACGAAATGAAAAAATACATAGGTATACGTATAAGAAATTCTCTCTTAGAAAATAGTTTCCAATTAATTACCGCGCCAAGTACCACGGCCACCATGACACTGCAATATAGAGGTGTGTACGCGTCTACCTCTACCTACACTACAAGTGCATAAATTAAGCACATTCGTTACCAACAGTATAGCAAAGTATATTATATGTATGTATTCTACCTATATACATATGTATATAACTACATATTTATATGAGTTTTACTAGAAACGCCATCAAGCCTCTATTAACATAATTACGCTTCAACTTATTCCAATGAAGAGACCTTTCAGATGCATCACAATGGACAGCTATAAAATAAGTAAAAACATAAAATAGCAAACAACCAGTTATTAAATACCAACTTTGATGTTGCATCTTCCAATCAGCATAATTTCCATCAACCTCAACAGAGTTTATATAGGTATGTAGGTACCTACCTTCATTTTGAATCGACTTTTGAGTTGGTATAAATGGAGTGTAGATACAAAGTATCATTATTTGATTCAATAATGCAAATTGAATTGCTTTAATTTAATTTCACAGAAAAGGCACATTTTTTTATATTTTAAAATTGAAAAATCAACTTACCCGCTCATATTGATAAAATGATCTACTAGGTCCAGCACGGCCATATAGATATGGATAATAAGCACCGTACATCACTTCTGGGCAGGATACTGCCATTTCGATGTATCCAAACCTCGATCCACAAACGACACCGCCTACCGCTAATTTGTCAAAAATTTGACGTGAAACACGAAAGTAACGAGTAAAAAAAAATATATTACTCGATCTTTTTTATTCACTTTATTTCACTGAACGCACTCGTTTTATACACCAGAATAATTTTAATTCACAAGAAAAATGGGTTGATGGAAAAAAAAAATAAAACGAATTTTTAATTATATTCAACACACCAAGAAACAAAATCACAGGGAGTATCCATTGGGCATGATTTAAATTTTTTTATTCGTGTTGTTGTTATGTTTTTTTTATTTGAATTTTTATACTGCACGAAAGCCACACAAATTCCACACGATATCGAACTAATTTACATATTAACGCTTTATTGTTGAAGCTTTTGTTGTTGTTGTTGTTTGTTGTTATCCTGTCGATGGTTGATGTACATGCAATTGTTCAGCTTGCACCGCACTCCGCAAGCGTTCTCTTAGCTGCAGCACCCTGTGATTGGAGACAGAAAACAAACAAAAAAAAACATTGCAAAATAAAAATATTCTCTCATTAAAGAATGACAGGTTGTGTGGTGTGTATATTTGCTGAATGAAAGAGCCAGTAGGTGCACCATGGAAACGTTTATCTTTTGTCATCGCGCGGTGCAGTGCGCTGCTGCGCACCTTGTTCAGAATTGCATTATTAACAATTTTAGCTCAGGAAGGTAGATAGGTAGGTAGGTATATATGCACTAGGTACAGTACGTAGCTTGGCTCTATAGCGCTGTTGTAGCCATTATGTTGCTAGTACCGGCTAACCGGTTCAATGGCAGTAGCAACTTGGCCAAAACAAATAAACTGTGTTTGGTTTTTCTTTTTAACTTATTTTTTTTCTGTTTTTTTCTTTTGCTGTTATTATTTATTTTTTTCTATAGATGACACACAAAGTGTGTTGACTATGATACGTCCGTTCAAACGACAGCTTTATAGCTTGTACAGCGGCGCAAATAACAGAGTTAGCTATATATTCCAGCCTAGGTAACTAACTCTTCTTATAGACATATAAGTATTCGCAGACTAAAGTACAAACTTCTTTGTGAATTTCCCAGAAGTTTATAGACTTACTTTTCATAACAGACTCATCGTTGTATGAAGTTAAAATAAATATTCTTGAAAAATGGCGAGTTATAGATAGGTATGTGTACATACCTATAATGGCGTATACCTATAGGTTAACATGAAAGTTTTTTTTAAATGTTGTTTTTATGTAGAAGAACAAGCAGTATCACTAATAGATTTCTATTATGTTCACGACAACAGCGGTGATCAATATATTATAGTAAGCTATAGTTTTTCGTGTGAAGGAAACTTACGAGAAAAAGCATTCGAAGAAAATTATATGCGGGAAAAAATTTATCAATAGATCAAAATTACCAGATTCTGTATAAGTAAATACTATCTAAGGATTAATATCGCGTTTCAATATTTTCAATATTACAGAAGATTAGTTAGAATCAGTTCCCCCGAGGTTACTCTTAATACCTTAAAAGTAATTCTCCGCTTACTGTTTTATGATGGCTTTTATGATTTGTACCTATGTACCTACTCCCTTTCAATTAACTGCCAAACTTCACTCAATTATTTTCATTTACAGTCACGGATAAAAGTTTTTCCGCAATTGCAAGCAAACACATTTCTCTAGCTTTTTTTGATTACTTTGATATGTATGTATGTACATAATTTCTTTCCAAATTATGTACCTAAGTTTGTAAGTTTTTCGACGTAAAATGACATCAGAAACTCATGTTGCTCGTTTTTCCGCGGTGCGGCGCTGATTTGGAACTTCCAACAGACGTCAAAAAAAAAATTGTTTGAGTATCATTGTGTTCATTTAACAATCAATTTCAATTAAAACTTTTAGTTTTATCAAAAAAACAAAGCCAATAATAAGAACAAAATCCTTATTTAATCTTAATACATAATTTTTGGTTTTTGTTTTAAGGCTATTGCCTACAATAGTAACAACGCATGGTTGCCAATTCAGCAGTTAGAACAGAATGATATAATGGGCTGCCGCCGGGACATTTTCAACTTCAGATCTTCATTTCTTTTAATCCAAAACGAGAGGGGTGCGGTTTGAAGCGCGTCAACGGTTTTGAGATTCAATATATGAACCTAACAATATACCTAACATAAAGTTATAAAATTTAGCTAGTATCTGTATCTATATTCCATAATGTCAAACGTGATAACTGATTTTCACACGCTAAAAAATATTTTGTCACATATAGTTGAATGAAAATAACATATCTACCTTCATTTGCAAGAATACCTGTATTAACAATGGCAATTATACCTACAGCAATAAACTACATGTACGATGCCGTTTTATATAGCTATAATTCGTATTTACATGTGTAATAACCATCGCCAAACTTCCCGTCAAAGAAACGGATATCTACGCTGTGAAATAAAAATGTTTGGTGTACTTCACTAGTAGGAGAAAAGAACGCAACCATTAAAAAAAAGGCCTTTTCATATTACAAATTTGGCAGATTAGCTGAAGCTTAGCTCCGATTTAAGGTTCTTCTAGTGACAGTTTGATAACAGTTAATTCTGCAGAAATTAGTGCAATTGGCCCTGCATCATGTGCCAAAATGAATGAAAAATTAAGTTATTTAACTTTGTTGGCTTGTAACTTTTTTGTTACTTTCAAAATCAAAAATTGCTAAAACCATTATATCTACAATATGAGGTAGGTATACATAAATACATAAATAGGAAAATCAATTTTGTATATTTTTTTGTTCAACACCAGAATCCAATATGGCAACCGAAGGGTGAATTTCACGAATGCAAACAATGAGATTAATGAAAAATTTTTTAGGCTTTAATTTCTTCAAAAAATGATATAGGTAAATACCTATTTTAAAGCACTTTTAATATAAGTATAAGATACCTAGGTTAGGTACTAAAAATTTCTTTAAGAAGAGCTTTCCAGTAAACGCCATTAAAATTGTCTTTTATTTACCTACACGTTGCAGACACGTCAAAAAATAGACTTTAAATCGACTTTAAACAAAACAAACAAACAAAACAAAAAAAAAAATTTTGGAAGTTTCGGAAATTTGGCGTTTACCTTTACATCAAATCTCGCCGAATACATGTGTACTTCAAACGCATTTTTTATAATCATAGCCATCGAAAGAGATACATACATAGGTCAAAACAGATAAAATATTTGAAAAAATCTTCATTGTTACGGCAACTAAAAAACAAATATTGAAATATTAAAATATTTTATGAAAAATCAACGTCACAAAAGTTCAAAAAACATTTCTTGGCAAATTACTTGAAAATAGTCACTTGTTTTATGATTTTTTCTCGTCGATGAACTTTTAAAATTTTCTTAGTTTTTATATTCTTGTGGCAAAAGAAGTTTAATTTTGACAAAAATGAAATGAAAACTCTTGCTGGATAACACTAGGTAACATGTTCTGTACTTAACCCAGGATTTTGCAAATTATTAGTTTAATGGGTGGTTGCACCAAATGTTTTTAAAAATTTAACAGCTTTTAAGTCTAACAATCACGTTTGTTCCATACAAAATACGTCACTGTAAAATGTAAAAGCATTTTTAATATTGATACAACCGGACACAAGATTTAAATTGTAAATATTGCTTTGGTTCTATAGGTATATAATATTGTAGGTATTCATTATACATTATTTGCAATATTAGCAAAATAATTTATAACAACGCTTTAAATTTGATCACAAGATTTTTTCTTATCGAATCAAATCTATTTATTATCGTGAACCAGAAAGATGTATAGGTACATCTATTTACACACCCTGCTATACAAATTATGTACTACATATTCACTTTACTAAATATATATGTACCTATGTATATACATAGTTATATGAACAAATAAATACCAATATATGTACCTACATATACAAACACATACAATACCTACATAAAATAATGTTGATAGATGAAGATCTATAGCCAAATTGAATAAATTAATTCAACTTAATCAAGCAATTTATTTTTAGATCTGCTATTTTTATTCGTTTAACTTTTAGCATCAATATAAATTAAAACAACAGTATAAAATGCTTAATTAAATTCATTTGCTCTATTCAAATTGACAAATTTTAAATATTTGCTGAATATTTTGGATGTTTGTGGTAGATAAAATAATGATGGAAAATTGTATCAACCTAATAATGTTTAAAAATGTGATTAATTTGATTGTAAAACAATGTTTATAATTAGATATATATGTAGGTATGTTCCATAGTATTTTTGTAGGTAGGTATAGATGTATTTGTATCTACCTAAAGATGTTCAGTTTTAAAAAAAAATCCTTTGAGGATTGAGGTTTTCATTGTATAACATGTATGTATATTAGCCTGACCTTTGTCATTTCTTCAAGTTAGCTATGTGACTTTGAATAGAATCATTTTAGGCTACACGCAAGGTTTAGTAGAGCCACAATAAGTGATTGTATATACAATACATGTTCCCCGTATTTATAAACAATTAATAGAGTCTGCATAAAGTTAAAATGTCTCTGAACGCAGAAATGTTATTTATAAAAATTATGTACTTTAAATAGATGCTTTTGACCTAAACGCGTTAAGAGATTTGCTTAAGTTGATAATCTGTTAAGATGGTAAAGTAAAACAAAAATACCTTTTTTAAATTTTAACCAACTTGTGTACATGTTATAAATCATGTGGTAAACCAATCAGCTATTCACTAAATGTGACACATGTTTACCGTCAAAGTACAGCTTTAAAATTCTTACACATTTTACCATCTTCATTTGCACAACAAATTTTATGTGAAAAGGTGATAAGCATGGTAAACTTTAATTCCATTCAGAAATCTGACAGTTCATTTCTACTTTACACTTTTACCACGTTTGTCATTAGTTTACAATTTTTCGTTTTTCATTTGACACGGGGCCTAAGTACCTACGCAACGTTGAATAAAGCCTTAATAAAAGTTATAATAAAGCCTTAATAAAAGTTATAGCTAAACTGAATAACTATTCACCCATTGAGAGGTGTTTTAACGTGTATTTCAATAAATACGGCTGTATTAAGTATTTGTCCAATGAGAGGTGTTTTAACGAGATATAATAAATAAGACGATTTTAATGTTTTCCTCATAATAGGAATATTCGAGTATGTAGGTACTACTTCTATGGTGCACCAAACTGACTTTTTTATGCAGAGTAAGAAGACCTAAAAAAAAAATAGGTAGTTATGTGGTTAATAATCTTTTACCAACCTTTTATTATAATCCTCAAGAATATTATTCAAAAGAAGATAGATATCCGATTACTAAATTTAATTTTTTATGTCACACAAAAATTCACAACAAAAAACCTACATCGATAGGTAAACAAACATCACTTATTTGTTGTGAACAGGTATAATAAAATTCACAGTTTATGATCCATAAACTATAGATAACTCATAATAGGTATTTACGATTTTGTCAGTCACTACTATAATAGGCAAAGCGCGCCCGGGGAATTGACATTTTGACACACGATGACAGTTGTTAATTTACTTTAATTGCCATTGGTATGGTAGAATGCAGATAACGCAAAAATTGTTGGCGTTCCAATTAGTTAATGATGGCAGCCGACATACATATTTGCAAAATAATGCGCGTTATACATGACAAAAGGCAAAACACACAATTCTACAAAAAAAAATATTTATATTGCACACATCAGCACACGCGATTCATGATATGTTTTATTGCACACTTTCAGATGACATTCTTTTCAATAAACAAACATGTTTACATCGAACATTTTCTTCTAATCCAATTTGTTATTTTTATGTGGTGTTTAGGCAGTACGACACATTTTTGTAAAATACCCCGTGAAATTCCTCCGACCGAATAAGATTTCACATACGGTAATGTAGATTAAGTTGGTATTTATAAGGTATATCTCATCTATACCTACAACTGTCACTTTGTTATTATTTATTTTTAATCGACTATGACATTTGATTTAAGTAATCTGAAAAAATTTTGCGTAAATATCTCGCCAAGAGAAACTAATGTTTTCTTTTATTTTTATCAAAATATTGCCTAAATATTGACCATCCGTCGATGTCAGACGATTCGCGCACAGCACTTAAACTTTTCGAGTTGAGCAACGACTGTTGTATAGTTTGACAGTTGCGATGTTCCCGTTTGTTGGCGAGCCAACAGCATTTGTGTAAATAAATGGCTGATGCCATTTTTGTTCACAATAGTAGTTCTGTCTCGCTCACCATTTAGCATTTGTGCCATATGTCAGCGAGGGATGACTACATGTTGTTCAAATATTTGTTTGTGTTTGTGTTTTGGATTTTGTGTTAGTGACTTAATGTTATGAGGCGTTGACATTTGGGAACCAGTTTTGCTGTATGTTATTGGGCAATTACCTCTCCATGCGTAGAAACGCCTCATTTTGTAGAAGATATTCATAAATTATTAATCAATTTGTGTGCTTGCTATTTTAACAAAGTATGTGGGTATATTTAAATGTAGGCGGAGCTTAAAATTCTCTGTTCACAAAACTGGTATGAAGGGAAGCTTTTGTGCATACAGCGTTGAGGGGAGGTTATTGATTATTTTTTTGAAAGGGAAGAGACTTGTGTGCATTTTAATGAAAATAAAATGTACTCCATTTCTATTGCAGCTGGCAGGAGTAAACGAATATGACAGCATTAGGACAAAATTAGGTGCGTTAAACATTCTTTGTTGGAAATTTGAATTTTATTTATGACAATGCAGTATCTAACTAAAGTATGTTGATATACCTACCTACGTATGTATATTTATAGGAACATATGTACATTGCATAGGTAGCTACATTATTGGTGATAAGGGATATAATGGTGATTCAGTTTCTTCCTTGGTAATGTTCATAGGTAATGGGTAATGGGTATTGTAGGCAAAAAAAATATCTACTGTCTGCCTTAAGGTAAGTAACTAGTAATATTATTTACAAGAATAGAGTTTTTGGAATCTCTGTGATCCTAGGGTATTTGCGTTGGGCGCCATTTTTAATTTCAGGCAATTTGTCTGTTAAAGCACTTATTTTCAACTTCAGACTCAGGTAAGTAGGTACCTACTAATGGAAGGTCCAAAAACTCTTTTCGAACTGTGCTGGTCGGCCCGCTCGTCTGCCTGTCTGCTTGAAGGGGCTCCATTGCATAACTTGAATTGTTACCCATTCAGAGTCAATGGGTTCCTGAACTGTTTTCGTATGTAGTTCATCATTGGAGATACGGTTGGGCCAGAAAATCCTAAATATGTTTAGCAGACAAATGCTGCATCCATGAAAAAACACGGATTATAGAATTTTGTCCTCATATTTTGGACAGCATTCTGATGTCGGAACGCAGCCTTTGCTTTCCAGTTAGATTCTTAATATCTTGTTCAGTCCCGTTATCAGCAGAGTCCACCAAATTTTTCCGTTTCCAAAGTAGGTAGGTACATGAAGTAAATCACTATCAGGAATAGTATGGGTGACAGTATACAGCCTTGTCTTACCTCTTTTTAGATTCCAAACTCCTCTGACAAACCTTTCTTTAAGCAGAACGTGACATTTAGATTCGTAATAAATATAAGCCTCGATAAATAGCAATCAAGGCGTTAATATGCTCCACACGACACAGGAAGATCCAGTGCGAAATCCTGCTTGTTCGGCGTTGAGTGTGTCTTGCAAGTGGTCTTTTATTAGCCCAAGGTCGATTCTTCTAATTCGTCTAAAAAACTTAAAAGCGAGACTTGAACCCTTTTTTTGAAGGGAGTTGAACATTGATTTAGAGTATGAGAAATGTGTAAGTAGGTATAGGTATTAAGCTTTTTCCGGAGTAAACAAATCCAGTCATTTGGTAAGTATGTTTTTTTCTACTTATACCTATATAATGTAAGACCGGTTTTTTCATTTCCATCGGATACTTTGTAGGTACTTTGTAATTTAAATGAATTTAACAGAAATTAAGAAAAAAGATCTAGGTAATTGAAACTGCCTTGACATTGACATATAGTATATAGACTTAAAGTAGGAAATTCTGTATAGGTACTTACTAAATTAACAACTTAAAAAATTGATTGTTTTATTATTATGATCGCCTTTGAAAATATTTTATGAATATTTAAAGTTTTTGAAAGGTATCTGAAATCACAAAAAGGAAGTCTAGCTCCCTCTGCTTGGCGGAAAGGGCAATTTTGGAGTTATTGTTTATATACTAATTTCCAAAGATATTATTGGTATAATGTTATAATTGAAAAAAAAATCCATCATTAATCACCAATTGGGTGAAAATTTACAAAAACAATATTCTCACTTATCTTTTTAGTGTTTGTTCAAATTTATCATTAATGCCAATAAGTATTTTTTCCTATACCCTAACACCATTTCAAATCTGAATTTTTTTGTGAGCGAATAATGAAATTTTTTTGATAGTGTAGGTACGGTTTAAGAAATACCTAAGTACAGCCCGTGAAATAACAAAAAAAAAAACAATTTTACTAATATTACTCGTGTTTTCTTAGTATTAAAATCTACTGTACAAAGTTCTTAAAATAATAAAAAAAAAGCTTCAAACATTTTTGAAAATTTGAATTTTTAATTTTCAATCAAAATTTGGAATCAAAATTCTAATTGAAAATTAAAAATTCAGTTTTTGAAAAGGAATAGCAAAGTTGTAATTTCAATAGGAGGGCTGAATAATTTTTGAATTAAGCTTTTTGTTAGAAGATCAACTCCTTCATAGTTTATCTTAGACAGGGGCGCCCAGCTTCCACCCGTTTAGTCTTGATTGTATTGTATAACCCATATATACCTATTATATGAAATACCATGTTATCTTATCCGAACTTTAAATATTGTATAGAATTAAGAATATGTAATACATTGATAGTTAGCTAGTGAGAAAGAATTATTAAAAACAATTTTTAAAAATATAACTAGTTGGTCGTGATTTTGAGTTTTGGTATCTTCGCTTAAGTTTACGTTGCTTCTTGAGCTGACCCTGGATCGGCGGAGCGTCACCTCAGTCTTTGAAAAAGAGCAACACTACAAATCTTTAAATTTTCCCCCCAAAAAATAATTATAAAAAAAAAAACAATACTGTCTGTTCTTCACTTCACATCACACCAATCTTCACAGATCAACAAAAAAAAAAAAACTTCACACAACAAATATTTTTTTTTTTGCTAATATGAACCTATCTAATGCACTGCCGGAACAAGCCTCTCGTTTCGCCTCTGTATAAGCTAACATATTATTTTCAAAACAAAAAAAACACCCTTTCATATGCGCAGATATACATATACAGGCCATCATGCACCTCCCCCCTCTGAAAGTCTGATAGACTTTGCTTGGTGAGCTGCAAATTTGTTGTGCTAATTTTTTTTATAGAATTTTGTGGATTCTTGGTTCCACAAATCTCGATTTGGTGTATGTGGCGACCTCTATTAGCATATTCACTGTAGTCAAAGTGATTCCTCTCAACGGCAATAGCAACAATCGTCCTTGAGCGAGTAAATGAACACACAACACGAAGACACATTCCACGCCAAACAAGCAGGATTCCGAACTGGATCTTCCTAAGGACCATGTACGGTGTCTTGATATGTTTTTCTGCGCCCTCCAAACCTTCCTCAGTTGTGTTGATTCCTCTTCGGCTAATCGCCTAATACTTTTAGGTCGGCCCGCTGCCGAACTTCGTGTTTGGACCACATTAACACCTTGCGGATTATTATCCGGAGAAGGTACAGTCAGGAATTGTACGCAATCTACCTTGAAGCAGACATAGTGACAAAAATTAAGCTCGGTGGACTCCGGTGAGCAGGGCACCTAGCTCGCATGAGCGAAGAGGAACCGGATCGGAGAGTCCATTGTGGTCTTAGAGTATATATAATATGGAGCGCTTGTTTCTTTATCAAATACATTGTAACGCCAGCAGCACAGATAGGGGGCGCTAGTATCTACTTTCTTACAGTTTCGGGAAGCACCAGCGCGGACCTGTCAAACTTCAATCATAGTTTTTTTTGTATTTTTTTTTGAAGAGGAATGGAAATTAAAAAAAATTAAATTAAATTTAATTAAATTCTGGAGAGGGATAACCACTAATCAGTGGGGATAACGCACTCTTATTCGAGGTCCGCGCTTTTGCTTCCCGAAATTAGTGAAACTAACGTCCCCTATAAAAGCTTCACGTTTGAAATTGAACAAGCACTCCATGTTATATATGCTCTAAGATTGTGGTACATTCTATGGTAGGCGGCAGCGTGGTAAACCATGCTTGCCCTGGAGAGATGACGAAGACCAGGACGCCCGAAGCCTTGGGGTGCGTGAAAGGCGTTCCACAGCAGGGGTGGCTATGCCAATTATGAAAACTAATTTTCATAAATTTGTATCCCTTACATAGTTTTGTCATCCAATTCTCTTCGGATATAAATGAAACAACGCGAGTATTGTGTATCTTACATTTTTCATGTGCCATTCTAAATTTACATGACTACATGAAGGTCTTCATGTAAAAATAAATTCAAAATAACTTCTGAAAGAGGCTATCTGACACACACATGTCACATAGTTTGACAAAAAAATTGATTAGATGGACGTTCTTGCTAACTTTTGCGTAAACTCATACTTATAAACTAAATTAATTTCACTCGATATTATACATGAAATTTTTTCAAAATAATATTTATATCATGTCCATAATATATAAATGAGATAAGATAATTTGATAAAATAATCGTAAAAAATGGCGCAAAAGCCGATTTTTTTTCTTTTTAAAGCGTTTTGAAAACGAAATAAAACCAAATTTGGTGTCGTTTTACGTGGCCTATTTGATTTATTTATTAATTTTTTATTTTAATATTTTTGAATTCAATTTTATTGAAATATTTATTTTATTTCGCTTGGCAGTGATTAAATAATTTGAGTTTTTGTTAAAAGAAGCGTACGTAAGAAGCGAAATTACAAAAATAGTCTTGTGGGTCTCAGTAACACAGTCAAAAAAAATTTAGGGGAACATCTTGAGGAAACTTTCTAAGCAGAAAGTTTTCGTGTCTTTTTCACCGTAAACTCACTTTTTGGGGAGCGTGCCTGGCTCACGCAATTTGCACCGCTTAGGGTATGTTTAGTCACCAGGTGAATGCTATATTATAAACATAAGAAAACCCTTTGTATATGAAAACTATAGTACTATCATGGTGGAAGTCGAATGGGGCGACATCTAATTTACCTATGCAACCCTTACTCTTTTTTTTTTGCGGAGAGCTAATGGAGGTTTTAAATGATATTTATTGATATTTTTTGGATGCAATAATCCAAAAAATAGTCTCCTCTTGCCCCTACCACCAATTTTCGACGCTTAAAGACTCCCCAAATCGAATTTTACACCTCACATTTTGCAGCGCCACCACCAGGACCTCTGCAACCCTAAAAAAAACTCGCCATGATAGTACTATAGTTTTCATATACAAAGGAAAACCGAACAAAATTGTCGAAAAATATTTTTGACTTAAAATATTCGTCAAATTTTTATTCGTTAAAATTTTGTCAGAAAAAATTGTCTAAAAATTTTGGAGGGAGTAGAAATTTGTTGTTTTGAAATTGTTGTCCCAATCCTTGTAGTGGCGCTTAGGTGTAGAACTCGACGTGGAGTGTTTTTCAATCATCGGAAATTGGGGTAGGAGCAAGAGGTGAATGTTATTTCGACTGCCGCAAGCAATAAATATCAATATCTATTAAAACCCCATTAAAATATCATTGTCGCCCCATTCGACTGCCACCATGATAGTACTATGTTTTTCATATACAAAGCATAATAGGTACTAAATAAAATACTTTTTATTAAGTTCACCATAATTTGGCTAAAAATGTATTAATTCCGAATACCTATTAATTCTTGTCAAAATTTTATCAAACCTAATTTTTTACTTCAAAAAGAGCATCCTGAAAAATTCGTAGAATTAACTGTTGGCATTCTATTTGAAAGACTTATCTTAGCATTTTCTAAAAAAGTGAATAACCATCACAGAACACTTAATGCAAATAAACATTAAAATTTCAAATTCTAAATTTAGAATTTCAAAAAAATTATAAAAATTTGAGTTTTGGTTTTAAATAGTATTCATGATTTTGAGGGATGATAAAAATAAAAATAAAGTTTTTTTTTCCTAAATTCGAAAAAGCGTTGCAAATTTGTATATTTTTTAATAATTGTAAACTCACCATTAATAAAAAATTAAAATAATAGTTTTCACCGATAACATACTCCCATTTTACCGTATAAATGTTTTGATTTCGATGAAAATACTTTTGACTAGGCAATTGAACCAGCACTCAGCAAAAATACAATAAATTTGAATTTCAGATATCGGCAAGTGTTCGAATCACAAGATAATGATGATATCAAAACTTTCCCACTTTAATTTGTCAAAAAAAAACATACACACGAATTACATGTAAAAGTGACGAATTTATTATAATTATATGATATCATTAACAGTTGACAATACAACTATGATTAAGTAAATCGTAGAGAACGTATGTAGTTAAATTTTAAAAATTATTGAAATAATAATAAAAAACAACGAGCATGATGCATGATATATTATTTTTAGAGTCAGAGTTTTTGTTCTTAGAAAAATAAGTTTCCGTTTTTCCTTTCAATTCTACTTTTTACTCTTGGAGTTTTGATTTTTTTTTTCTTGTAGAATTACTTGAGTCTTTTCAATTCAATTAATTTTATTTAAGGCGTGATTCTCTTGGGGTCACGTGGGAACATCGAAGTCTTGCGAATGTTGTCAAGACCCAAATACAACATTACAACTCGTTCCATGCCGATACCACCTCCAGCATGTGGTGGACAACCGAAACGGAACGATTCAATATAGGCGGCAATTTTTGATATATCTATAGAGCAGAATGAAAACAACATTAAATATCATCCAAAAACAAAAACATCATGATCATTTTAAAATTACCAATTCCATGATGTTTAGCTCTTTCTGTGAGGAATTCAGGATCATGAATACGCTGAGCTCCGGAAAGAATCTCCTCACCACGCATGAACATATCATACGAGTTGGAATATTTTGGGTCGTTGGGATCGGGCATTGTGTAGAAGGGCCGAATCACCAGAGGGAACTTGTCCAAAATATAGAAATCAGTGTCGTATTTAGCTTTAACCAAACGACCGAGTAGCTTCTCGTTTGGTGTTGAAAGATCCTCCTCGTCACCAGTTTCGATTCCTAAATTTTTGAAAAAAAAAAAATAGGAAATTAAAAATATCTTTGAATTAATCTTATTTTCTTACCAGCTTCTCGAAGCATTGCAACACCTTCAGAGAACTGAAGGACAAGTGGAGGCTCAAGGAATTTGAAAGGCTCAACCTTGAATTGCTGACCAACCGCTTCGATTTCTCGTTGATAATTGTCGCGAAGTCCTTTGAAAATGGAAGTGAATGTTTCACCAATGGTGTTCAACACTTCATGGTAGTGATACTTGAAGGCCATTTCCAGATCCAAACCTACGAATTCAGTCAAATGCCGATGAGTGTTGGAGTCTTCAGCACGGAACACAGCACCAACAGTGTAAACTTTATCAAAATCAGCAGCAATGGCCATTTGCTTGTAAAGTTGTGGCGATTGTGCCAAGTATGCTGAGTCTAGGATTGACATGTTATTATGACAATTCTTTAAAATTAACTGATTTACAAATTACCTTTGAAATAGCTTACAGTGAATACATTCGCACCACCTTCACTGGCTGCTGAAATTATCTTCGGTGTGTGAATTTCTACAAATCCTTTTTCCGTCAAGATATCACGGAAAAGTTTACAAACTCCAGCTTCTAATCGGAAAATGGCCTGATTAGCGGGTGTTCTTAAATCTAACACACGATTGTCCAATCTCGTGTCTTGATTCACTCGAATATTAAGACCTTCAGGATCCTAATGAGATAATTTAAATATCGATTGCAGATTAAAGAAAAAAAAAAAACTAACATCGGTGTTCTCTGGACGTGAAGCATCTTCGATTTGCAATGGCAATTGAGCCTTGGCTTGAGATACGACAAATACTTCTAGAAGTTGCAATTCCAGATCTTGTTCGGTGCATGATTCGATTTTATTCGGAACGGATACTACTTTTGCAGCAACATCGATGATACTCTCCTTGTGGATGCTAAAATATAACAAAACACAAAATTAAAGACTTTTAGGTTTATATTATTATTTAAATAATAAGAGAACTTGGTGCTTAACTCTATCAAAAGCTAATTCATTTTTTAAGACATTTCTGCCAGTCATTAAAAAGCTGTTATTATTTGAGTCATTACATTAGCTGATGATTTATCAGGTTTTCCATTTGGAAAGAAGGAACGTAAGAGCAACAATTAAAGGAAAGAAGCTTCGCTTTTTAAAGGGATAGGCTTGTCAAATAAAACGAGACTAGTAGACTAGAGCAAATGGAAAAGCGGAAAAGCTTCAGTACAATGGTTTTGCCAGCGTCGACCTCGGTATAACACAATCGTATGATCTGGAGGTTTGTATAGATTCACGGTGTGATTAACAAGCTTAAACTAACAGCAACAGATTTTGTCAAAAACAATAATTTTTTTAGAAAATCTACTTACTTTCCGGCGAATTTCACCATCTGCTTCGAGATGTGATCATTTACAGCTAATATACACTGAACAGTACTACTCTGTTGACGCAGAACCAAGAAGCATTGTTTTCCCTTCGCTCTTGAAGTGTGAACCCGCCCACGGATCCAGACGTTTCCCTTGTCAATGTAGTTCTTGAGTTCATGAACGAATACAAAAACACGTTCTTCTTTCTTGTCCTTAGATTGGATCATACCAGCTGAGCCATATTTACCCTCGGAACAGTCTTTTTCAGATTCCTCATTGGCATTGGTGTCTTCCTTTCCTGCTGCTGCCTTGTGTTCAGCTTTCTAAAGCAAAACTTAGCTTTTTTATATTTTGTCTTTTTTATTAACTTAATCGACTTACCTTGGCAGCTTTAAGAGCTTCCTTCGCTTGTTTCTTGGCAGCTTTTTTGGATTGTTGTTCGTCGGCGCCACCGGTTGCTCCGTTTTCTAGATTCTCCTTTTCCGCACCCATATCAACAACAAGAACTGTTGAAAGTAAAATGTTGTTATTCTCTTTGTTAACTTATGCCCCCATTTCACTGATAGTGATAAGTTAAGTTATCTTTAGACTTTAGGTTAAAAAACAAATGTTTCACCAATGAATTTATTGATTACATCATTAATATTTGTATGGCGTCATGAATGTAATTTTTTTTTATTTATTCATTAATGACCTCAATTTTAGTAGAGTACTTGTAAAAAAAAAACTGACTAAATTATGCAGTTTTTTGTGCATGCTTTGGGGGATGTGAAAAAAGTTCATTTTCCGGCGAAATAGGTACAATGATGATTCATAAATAAACTTCAAGTAAAATGATTTTTATCTTATCACTTACCTAAAATTTTAGATGGTGAGTATAATAATAGGTGGTATTTTGAACTGTGTTATATTAATTTTGTTTTATTTCTATAGGAAAGTTATTTTTCAACAGACTTTTAAAACAAAATTGCCGCCTGTGTGACCGATTTGTAATCAGCAGCACATAATTCAGAAGAAAAAGTGACACATGGCAAATTTTGACAGCTCGAATGTCACTTGACAGTGTTCAGAGATGGAGAAATATATGTCGACAAGGTAGTTCTTTTCGCAAACTAATCACAGAACACATTCCTCGCGTTGGACAACATCTTTGTATATGAAAACTATAGTACTATCATGGCGAGTTTTTTTTAGGGTTGCAGAGGTCCTGGTGGTGGCGCTGCAAAATGTGAGGTGTAAAATTCGATTTGGGGAGTCTTTAAGCGTCGAAAATTGGTGGTAGGGGCAAGAGTAGACTATTTTTTGGATTATTGCATCCAAAAAATATCAATAAATATCATTTAAAACCTCCATAAGCTCTCCGCAAAAAAAAAAGAGTAAGGGTTGCATAGGTAAATTAGATGTCGCCCCATTCGACTTCCACCATGATAGTACTATAGTTTTCATATACAAAGACAACATTCACTTCCCAAGAAACAATTTTTGGTTTAAATGAGGTTTATAAACTGATAGAATTTGTACCGCGGTAATTTGGCTACTGCGGTTACAATTTGATGCTTGGGTTAAGAGCACCGAATTCGTTAAAAATTGTATTAAATCTTATGGTTTTGCAAAATTACACTTTAAAGTTTTTTTTTGTTGTGTTTTTCCCTAAGTTTTGTGTTTGAAACTAATTTTTTCGAAAACGTGTGCATATATTTTGCCTGATTTAAAAAGTGGCTTATAGTACTAAATACTGGCTGTTGTTCATTGTATATAAAACTTATAGTACTATCATCTCGATGGTTTTTGTGTTGTGGGGTGAAATCTAAAGAAAGAAAGGAAGAAAACTTTTTCAATAAAAAACACGAATAATTAAAATTTTGTGATTACAAATCACAATCACTATATGGACAAAATGAAAAAAAAAAACACAAAAAATACACTTCGGATTCAATCACCTCTGAATGCAGGGGTTAATAACTTTTTTTTCAATAAAAAAAAAACAGGAATATCATATTCATAAGTTTTTTAAAATTGTATAATTATAACACACTTATGATATGGAAAAAAATGAAGTACCTAACACAAAATACACTGCAGATAAATTTAATATTTTTTTAAAGATTTTTTTTTAAATATTCAATCAGTTAATAAATGGGTGAAAAATTGGGAAAAAAGCTTGAGCAGGGGTACAATTTTTTGGTTTTGAAAAAAACACACAAATTGAAAAATACCGTAGGAAGAACCGCGTGAATTAGAATTTATATTTCGGGAATAATAAAATAAGCTAATTTTGAATCACAATCACTTCACTCTCGATACTGATCAAAAAACGGCAACGAAACACGAAAGCAATCAGAAAAAAGTATAAACATATAAATATATAGGTCATTATGTATGTTCTGTTCTGACAGTTAAACAACCGTTAATAAAATCCCGTCTCTGCTTGATCTCCCATCTTTTTCCATCTACCCATTTTTACATCCACCCAACTCCTTCCTCTTCAACATTTCCAAGTCCCATGCAGATAAAAAGAAAAGAAAACAAGCACTGGTTCGTCTATGTAATTCCTTTTATATAACTCCTTCTCAAGTTTGATAGTCCGTGCTCCCTCATCACCCTGTTCTTTAATGAAACTCTCCAGTCTCCACACATAAATGTATATTTGTGGTTTACTGGCAGCATATGTTCCTTATTAATACCATCCACTGGCAGCATGTTGACAAATTTTTGTATCTAGGAAACCAGAAAATTAGTTAGTGGTGTGATCGCCAGGGGGCCGACGTGTGGAACGTGTTCATAATAGTACTATAGTGCCTGGCTACACGGTGATTTTTCAATCGCCTAACCAGCCAGTTTGACGTCAAGAGGGATGAGGAGTAAAAGGGGAAGATGCTCACGAAGGGAACTGAATTTTCCGAGTGCGCAATACAGTTCCATTGCTAAATTGTTCACCTTTTTGACGTTTGTTTATTTTTTCCGGGTTTTTGTCAATGACAATGTCAACTTTGTCATTCATTGGAATTTGAAAGGTGTAGATTAATGTGTTCAAAAAATATAATCAGAAGATGAGTTGAGATTTTTCAAGCTGATGCATAAATAAACATGATTGGGCACAACACTGTGTAGCCACCGCACGTGATTTTTCAATCGATTGAAAAATCACCGTGTAGCCAGGCACATAAGAATCTATATACAAAGCGCATGTTTTTGATTTTCACCAATATTGACAGCACACCACAAAGATCGGTGTGACTCCGGCTTTATTTGTATATCGTCGGTGAGGCAGCGTTTTCAGCTCAACCCGAAGCCAAACTTTCAACTCACTACCATATAAATAATTTAAATGGTATGTATGTCAACTACTGAACTTTTCTTCTAGAAACGTCAACTTTTCGGAGCAAGGCATCAAATTCCGAATTATAGGTACTGCACTTTATTTGTTGAGGAAAAAAAATCATATCATTTCATTCAAGAATTGGAGAAACAACGTTTCTGTGAAAAAAGTTAATTTTCAATTAAATCAAAATAAAAACATACAAGGCAGCTAGTGAAAGTTTATTATTCCCTTAAAAAAAAATTGTGAAATTTCTTTATCGCGAAAAATAAATACACAAACTTACAACAACTTTACAAGGTAAGTTTTTTGTGAACAGAGTGCATCCGTTGATAAAAAAAAGTTTATTGATTTTAATTTTGTTCATATAATTGGACAATTGTGACGACGACACCACGACGCAATTATGTATTTTCACATGAAATTTTTAAAATTAGAGTTAAATGGTGGTTTGGTTCGTTTTTCTTTCGTTTCGTAGACCGGAATAGGAATGAGTCATTAGGGGGGTTTCTTGATTTGTGATTCTGCTTTATAGTCGTAGGTCAACTTAAATCGAATATATTTTTTTTTGGTTTGTTTGTTATTTTTTTGTTTTTCAAAACAAAATAGAAGTCTGATAAATGCTGGTTAATCAGGTTTTCTGCTTAGAATGCGGGAACTATTTCTTTTTTACGAGTGATTAATGATTTGTTATTGTTTATATGAGAATCAAACTTTTTATGCAATAACAGTATTCCGTGAATGAATTTTACACGAAATAGGTCAATTAATTTCTTTAGCAAAAGAATTCTCCTCCTGGGATGATTGTGAAATCGGAAATTTATTTTTTCTGCGAATACGGGGATTTCAGTTTACTTCTGAACTGAACTCTACCAGGTATAATATTTTTTTTTTTTTATCTTATCTGCTAGATTGCGTGGCAATTTAAATAGAAACACTTGTGTAGCCTTATTGGCTTTAGGATTTTTAAGCATGATTCACCCTTAAAGTCCATGAAAACAACTACCGTAGCTTTTTACCAGTAGAATTTCCCAAAAAAAATGATGCCAATTGTATATTTATACGTGGGATCATTAACCTGTTATGTGGGTAGATAGGTACATATATATTTATGAAATGAATGACCTTCAAATTCCAAAAACAATTCAAGCAAATCGTAATGTATCTAATTTTTTATGTTTTAACTGCTTTAAGTCTGAAAAATATAAAACTCTTTTCTAAGGCACACATCAAAATGAATGAAGTAGAGGGATGAACACATTGTGTTGGTTTTGGATTGAGATAAGGGTTGTGGTTATTTAACTCATATATAACTCTGTGTGAAGTCAGAAGCGTCCCCGGTACACTCATCAAAGCTTGTTTACTTAATAATGATATTTTTGTTTCAAGTCCAATCGTAATTTCTTTAGACGACAGATTCTACCTATTCAGTAAAAAAATAATCAGTCCCGGCGAAAAAACAACAAAACTTGCTGGTTTTATTGTTTTGTCGTCTTCAGTGAAGATTTCGCGATGGCTTGAGAAAGATTTAATTCAATTTGTCGCATAGTCGTGTTTAAAACAAAAAATTAAAAACGCAAACAAAACTACTGGTCTTTTTTTTTCTATAGAAATATAAAAAAAATCTTATCGAATTAACATAACACAATTACAATTTCAATTTCAATTTATTTCAATAAAATTTAAAGTTATAACTATGATACATTAAGACATAAATCTTTTAGAGTATCTAGAATACGCACAATTCAAAATTTTTACAGTAATAAATTCGATTATTTAATTTACATTTTGATAAAAATACAATAGGCACAGAAAATAAGAATAAAAAAGTTTTTTTAAGCAATATGAGCATAGATAATAGATTAATTTAATTCTTAATATAAAACTAGACAAATGTTCTTTCTTATAAATTTGAGTAGTGCAAATATAATTTCCTCCTAAAATCGAAAGGTGAGGCTATATTCTGCAATTCGTTTGGAAGTAAATTCCACAAACGAACTGCAGAAACGTAGATAAGAACACACCCGTTCTTTATTGAGAATAAGTAATATGTACATTATTTTAAAAATAAAATACTCATAAGTGGTAAGATTATTAGGAAAAAATTGGACGTCTAGAATGCCATACGGGAATTACTGATAATTTGTGAAGTTGATAATGTAAAGCAGGTAACTTATCTTTATATCAACTAAAAATATATTTGTCACAAAAGTGATAAATACATCTGTATAAAAGTATAATATTGAATATTGTTAAATTCAAGAATTGTTGAGTTTTAGATTTTTCTACTTGCAACTTAAGGTACCAATAAAGTTTCCTTTTTCGATAGCAAAAATCTCATCAACGCTTCACACTACTTGTCAAATGCAAACACAACTTAGAACCACTTTAACTTTAAGACGATCAAATATATCTGGATATTTCATTTTGTAGATAATTGTTGCCGGGTTTAATTGTCAAATTTTTAAAGAAAAATTTACCATAACTTAACGCCATTGCTTGAATACTCTTAATAAATCTAGTCGTTCCATGAGTTTTAAAAAATATACTTATCAAAATGATAATCATTAACGTCTATAATTTGGTTTATGTAACAACAAAATAACGGTTATCATCTTACGTGAAGCGAGACTATCGTCGAAACTTTGTCGTTTGTATCGTGAATCGTTTTACGCAATGATTCCTGATTTTTTTATGGAATAATGGACTAGAATCATCATCATCATCATCAGCCCGACAACCGGGGTCCGGTCCTGGCCTCCTTCAACAAGTCTCTCCACCTATACGGTCTTGAGCCGTCACCATCCAGTTGCGCACCCCAAGGCTTCGGGCGTCCTGGTCTACGCCATCTCTCCAGCGCAAGCATGGTCTACCACGCTGCCGTCTACCATAGAATTTACCACAAAGGACTTTCCGACCCGGTTCCTCTTCACTCATGCGAGCTAGGTGCCCTGCCCACCGGAGTCTACAGAGCTTAATTTTTGTCACTGTGTCTGCTTCAAGGTAGATTGCGTACAATTCATGATTGTACCGTCTCGGGAATAGTCCTTCCTCACATATGGACTAGAATCACCTAGTTTAAATTCAACCACACGTCATCCTCCCTATTAATACAAAAAAAAAACTATTTCAAATTTTATTCTCAGAATATACAATCCATGAATTAAATTTGTTTGTTTTGAAGTCAGTCAGAACAAAAAGCAATTGCCTTTGCCGAAATGAATCAGGAAAAGAATGTATCTAAGCGATTTTGTCAGAAGTAGATAACATAGTTATTTATTAACTTAGCACTTAAAGTGATAAATAATATATATATTTGTTTGTTTTAACCGTTAACAAAGTTAACATAGTTAATAAATTAATATATATATAATTTTAATTTGTTAATGGAAACAGTAACTACATACATACTTGTGAACTTTATTAATTTTATATTTGATAACATAATGTGGGTAAATAGTGAATGATTGCATAATGCATAAACTTTGTGATTTATATTTAAAATGAACTACTACTCAAAAGAACCATAAAAAGACGTTGAACTTTATGCGACTGAGTTATTTGAACAGGGTGTCCTACGTCAAATTTTGCTGTATTTTTAAAAAGAGACTGGAAAATTTTGACTAGTTTTTTTTTTAGTAATCAAGACGGATTGGTCTATTTAATAACATGTTTTTTGTGTACAAGAATTTTTCAAATGCCCATTCAATTATTCGATCAGTCGTGCTTGCCCGATCGAAATCGAGTTCTTACGTTAGTGTAGCCTTCCAGGACACCGGACATTTGAGAAGTTCCAATCAACGAATCTTTAAAGAAAATCTTCCCTCTACAAGTTGTATGTGGTCCAAAAATTGATATATCCAATTCCTAAAGTCCCCTTGTTATCGATCGTGCTAGGACTCTGGAAGGCCTCAAAGGCAACAATCGAGCCAACATTCTCCGAATTCCTAGGGCAAGTCTAGGACAATGTTTGGAGTGTAATGGCCTCTATCTGGCCGATTAATTCAATTCAAACTGAAGAAACTTTAATTTTCCATATAAATAAACAAAACAAAAAAAAAAAAAATATTAAAAAAGTTTTGAATTTTTTGATATTTGAAATGCATTCGTCTAGGTGTATGATCGCCAGGTGGCCGACGACGTGTGGAACGTGTTCATGAGAGTACTATACAAATTTATATACAATGCTTAAACGCAAATCTTAATCTTGCCTGCAGTGTAAGATGTTAAAAAATATTTCCTCCCCTCAATTTTATTGTTCACCCTGTGATAAATATAATTAATTTATTAAGAACATCATGAACATGAAAACATGACAACGAGTTACTGAAAAAAAAACATCAACGCTCCCTGGAATACGTTGTTTCTGCTTCTTCAATTGTCTGTGTTGGTGTGCTACTTAAAAAAAATATAATTATACAGGTTTTATGAATCTTTTTTTGTTTATGAACTGTTTATGTTGTTGATTCAATATATTGTTTCTCAAAATTACATTTAGCTTTTACTCGTACTTTTGTTCAATCAGTCGAATACTCCCACAATTTTCAATTGTTTGATTCTTCCGTTTGATGCCCCCGACAAATAACTCAAACTTTTTAATTTACACATAAAAAATACTTAGAATCAAATTCCGTTAAGCCGAAATTTATTTATAAATCTTCTGACGCTGTCTGTGATTTCAGTCTCATCGTTCTGTGGATAAATATTAAATGTGCATGTCTTCCGCGTATAATTGTAATTTTCTTACTTACAAGGGGTTAAATTTGTTTGAAATTTGTTTAAAGTATTGTATTCTCGAGGCAATTAATCGAATGTTCCCGTCTTTGAATTTAAGCTGTCTTGAGTGTTGGTGAAATTTTTGAGGATGTGTAAAATATGGAGGGAATTTTTTTTACTGATCTAGAACTAGGGCCTCATTGCCTTATAACTCACAAGCACTCCTGTGCAGTGTGCACCCTTTACGGTAGGAATTTAAAATTCCTACAATTTGTATACCTAATCCGAAGGTCAGAGAGGCACAACGTTCTTCACGAGAAATACCCAGTAGCCCGTGAAAAAAATATTTCAGGTGTCACATGAGGTGACAGTCAAAGAAAAACATAAAACAAAAATACAAACAATCAATCAAATAGTATTAACAACATCCATGCTATTTTATATTTAGTGCATTAATTAAATAATCTAATTAAACACCTATTGAAATTTCATATTTATATCTTATTGACAGCACAATTGTTATTTTGTATTCTCTTTCCAGGTACTTATCGATTATAGAATAAAATTTGTTGGATTTAAACCACGAACACAAAAGAAAATCCCACAATGTCTGGTGAGTAAAATGATGACGACTTTCCTAAACGAAAGCATTTTTTTTTTGTTTATATTTCACAGTCAATATACATACCCTACGTAAAGTGTTGAAAATTCTGTAAATTTTCCCACCCCCCCATCGGTAGCACACACAACTCCGTTTAGAGGAGTTTATAAATTGAAATAATAAGGACTATCTTCTTCTTCTTTAACTGCACATAAACCAAATACACAAAAAATGTCCTGGCAAGGGGGTGCTCCGCCATATTATCAAGGTTCTTATAATCTTTTGAAGTTTTATTATTTTCGATTTGGTAAAGTATTTGGTTTCCCCTAAAAATTCAGCACCACCAAACTCACAAAGTTAATGAATTTACTAAACCAAGAAAGCATAAAATTCACATCTAACAATCTTTTTTAATCCTTTTGCCTGCTGCATGTTATTTACTAAATAATGAAATTGATTTTAGTTGGTGTTTCTAGTTTAAAAAAAAAGTAGAATAGAAAGAACTAAATACTTACTAACAAAGTAACCCATAATATTTGACGAGAGTGGTAGAAAAATAATCATAGCATAGCACAACTTAGGTTTTTGATCACAATCACAATCATTTGTGTGACGTGCACTTTTTAGCTGTTTGTATATTTATTTATTTTTTTTAAATAATTATTTTCCGCAAACTAGTTATTAAACCCGATTGAATGTTGTTTTTTTTTTTAAATGAATATTAATAAAAAACGGTGATTTTTTTTTTTAATATAGAGAAATTGAAAATAAATTTGTTATTTACTTAAGTCTTATGTGAATTACATAATTTGAATTTCATTTACATTGAGTATGAGTAGAGTAGTTCTGTGTTGTGTTGAGTAACCATAGAAAAAAGTGTGTGCTTATGAGAATAGCAACCTTGACATTTTTAATCTGTGAAATGGACATTAATTACTTAACACATTTTGACAATATTGTGCCATTTTTTGTATTGATTTTAGAGGAACTTTTATTGTTCGTTATTTATGAGCTACAACACTGTATTGCCTTAAAAATATTTGGCTTTGTCCATTTAAATCCCAGGATACGTGATGCTGTTTTGAACGTATGAAACTGATTGTCGTGAGAACGTTTTAGGTTATTCGATTTCTATTAGAGAAGTAGAAGAATTGTAGTCCAAGTCGAAAAATCAGCGGAATAGAGCTGTCTGAAGTTGGAAAAATAAAATGCACTGCTTTACCATTCTTTAGAAAAAGTCAGTCAAAATGAAAAAATGTAGTAGACCTTGGCATAATTGTTAGTGCGTTGAGAAAAAATGAGTGCGTAGGACTGTCATGCTGTAGGTTTAGGTTCCAGCCTCATCCAATAGATAGAATTGTTCTTTGGAATGCGAGCAATTGAGAAATTCTCCAAGAGTATGACAATTCAAGAAGAGAGTGCTCCTAACCCTAGCCATTCGGATTTGGCAAAGAAAATTGTCCCCTTCATTTCGTGCAATAGCACGCACACAGAAATGTTTGAGAGTTGTTACTGGACTGTCGCGCCAAGAATTGTTTTCTGTAATCACACTAGAAGTAATCTTAAAGCACGATCATGGCATTTTATATGCAAATTAAATTCGAATAATAATTATCTTTACCTAATGGGTACATGAACATCTAAAATAACGATTCTAAATGATGTACGCAGGGGAAATACAATTCAATTTAAGTTCACAGAGAACTTACAGTAATAATTGAAATTTTCATTCAAAACAGTCCACAAATCCAAAAATAATATTTTTTCGTTTTTAAATCTTCTCATTTATATAAGTCTTTCATATTTCACGGTCTCAAATGCCAACAAAACAAAACTCTATGTTTCAACTAAAACTGATAATTATTATCAGTTAGAGTGTTAAACAGTTCAAATCAATCTAATTTTCGAATGACTGAACACCTTAAGATCTTGAATATTTAAACAGATTAATTAAACATTTTTTAGCAAATAGAAAAGTCTGAATATAAACCTGAATGATATGCTTAAACAACAATAAGAATATGATTCATTATTCGAATTCAATTTACCAAATAGGTTGTTGATTTATATATTCCATGTGCGAACTAGGTTTTGAGGGTTAATATTTTTTTTGTGTGATATTTAAAAAAAAATATTCATACAAAAATACAGACATTTAAAAACTAATGTTAATTTTGTTTTTTTTTTAGAATTTCCAAAAGTTATTCATATACATGGATATGAGAGAGTTGATGAAGGTATAATAAAATTTATTCGTCCCAATGAATTAAAAAAAAAAATGATCTACAGCTAGATGTATTTTGGCAAACAGTTTTGTTTCTTTTCATTTTCAAATTTGATTCACCCATCCAAAATGCAAGATTTTTGACTTTCATCATCATCATAAATGTATTTGAATAAAATACTCGAATTATGTTGATTTGATAATCATAAATAGATTAAATGTAGAATTCTTTGTTCGCTCAGTTAAAATTGAAATTTTGATGCATTCACATTTCTATCAAATTGATATTTGCTTCTATAAAATTAAAGAGGAACATTTGTTAGTGCGGCGAATTATTAAGTTGCAAATTTCAAACCATTGCTCTTGTCATTTTCTGTGTAACTTCTTGGCGTAACGGCTAGTGTGTTATTACTGTCGCATTTCTGGGTTTTGAATCGAGTCTTCTACATACGTCAATTTTTGGTATGGCTACCGCCTCTCACGAGTAAGTGTCTAATTCCTCAATACACGACTCACAATGGTTGAGTTTGTAAATCACTCTTAACTTACCGTGTTTTTCCAAATAGTAGGTAGGTAGTGTTTTTTTTTTCAATTTTAGGTAGAAAACTCATTTCCTATATAAATCTGGGCGGATACTAATGAGAAATTGTTTATCTGGAAACGAAACTTAAATATGCCTGTTGATCATACGTGTGACAGTTTACGATGAGGAAAAAGTAGATAATAGATCTGTTCGATATTAAAACTGGGTCGCCCTAGGTAGCCTTAAATTCGCTCTGTGTTTTATGTAGCTCTTTTGCCTTTGGCATTCGAATGGGGCCGCATCTCCCTTCGTAAAACTGTTGCCTTTTGAGGTCAAAATAAGTTCTCTTTCATAATATGTCTCTTAAACCTTTATAAAACAAGTACTAATTTCAAAATCAGTCCGGTGTCGAGATTTAGACAACAAAACAGAAAATCATTGTCAATTTCCTCACTCACTTTTACTATTTTAACTAAATCGATTTTCAATGAATAGTGACTCATCTCACTCACTCGAAGAAACTAAATCTCGACATAAATCTACTTTGATTTTAAAATGAGTAATTTTTAATTTGTTTGCCGAAATGTCCGTATCAAATGTGGGCTTTTTTTATTGCTTCTAATCAGTTGGGTTATGGCAAAGTTTATCACTTTTTGCCTAATAAGTTATTAATTTTTTTTATAAATGACGCTCTTCTATTATTTTGTTTGTTTGTTAACTAGTTCATATAAATTGTATACGTTTGAAAAGATCTATAAAAAATATTATCTGCTGCTACTTGACTTTTCAATTTTCAAGAGTTGGTAAAAAAGCACTGCAACTTTTTTAAGTGTTTATTACTACGTCAAGCATGTGCATTTGTTAACCAGGTGTTCAATCACTTAATAAAATCTTGCCTTTTAATTAGGTTTGCCTAAGTTATTTAGGTTATTAAGGTCTTATTTATATGAAGATGCAATTTCCCATTAATGTTCATTCTTAATAATTCTGAAATATCATTTTTAAATGAACGGTCAGTTCATTCATATCAGACTTTCTTCTGATATACCTTCCACGAACACGAACAATATACGGTACATAATTAAAATCACGAAAACTATTTAAAACCATTTAGATTGTTTTATTGAAAATTCCCCCTACTTCAGATGATTACGATCGTGAAGCACAACGAATTTTGGCAAAGAATGCCTTTAGTGAAGAAAGAATTCGCAGAGGATTCATTCGCAAGGTTTACATGATTGTTATGGTGAGCAAAGAAGAAGTCAACAACAAGAAGAATTGAATCTTATCAATTTTCATAATCATAAAATTTCCTTACTGAAGTTTCAATTGATGCTAACATTTGGAGCATTGTTATTTGTTATGAATTATGAACCAGCACAAATATGGATCTTAGAAAATAGTAAATGGATGTTTTTGGTTGCCATTGTAATTGTTTTCACATCAATGTGTGCAATGGCTTGTTGTGGTAATTTAAGAAAAACCACACCATACAATTATTTGCTCCTAGGTGTATTTACAATTGCTGAATCATTTCTATTGAGTGTGATAACAATAAGATTTCCTTCGGGTGTGGTAAGTTAAATCAAATCAATCACTAAATTGTACATCTTCATAAATTCATCTTTTCTCATACCTATTTCAGATATTAATGGCAGTTGGACTAACAACAATTGTTGTCCTAGTTCTTACAATATTTGCAATGCAAACGAAAATTGATTTTACCGCTTGTGGCGGTATTCTTTTAATAGCTGGTGTAATTTTTATAATTTTTGGAATTGTAGTGATGTTCTTTCCATCGTATACATTAATCTATGTTCAAGCATCTATTGGTGTGGCATTATTTTCGATTTATTTAATTTACGATACTCAATTGATGATGGGTGGAACTCGCAAGAACGTTATAAGTCCCGAAGATTATATATTTGCTGCGCTTAGCATCTATTTAGATATAATTAATATTTTTATGTATATTTTGGTACTCTTGGGCATAACTGATGATTAGATTATTATTTTTTTTTTGTATTAAATTTTTCAATGAATTAGTTGAATGATATAATATCAGAGATTAGGTTTCATTTGATTCATTCATATAGTTGTGTATCTATATAACTGAAAGAATGAAATGGTATTTATAATCTACCAAAAGAACCAACTCAGGGTAAAAACTTTCCACTCAATTTATATTTTTTAAACTATTAATTTTTTATGCTTGGAATGTTACGCCGTGAATCCATACAATTTTTTTTGTTCACTCCTAAACATGCTTGTGAAAGATTGGGAGAGTTTTTGTTCACGTCAAGTCTTCAAGTCTAGTGATAAAAATGTCAAAAAACCACTTTCTACTCTGACAAGTGTTCTCTTCACTAGGATGTATGTACTGGGCTTAAGTATTAAACAACGAAATAATTTTATATACTTTTAATACTTTTTTACTTTTTTTTTAATCTTATCGTACTTTTTATCTCAATGGCAGAGATCAAACAATGTGCTATACAAACTCATTATAAAAGATAACATGAATGTATTAGGGGTTATCGTTTTCTTGCCGAAAGTTGATTATAATACAATGACATTTCTAATTTCAAATTTGAATAACAAGAAACTCAATTGCTATTTTGAAGTTTGGAACCTCTTTTAGGTCATTATAATTTTTTTTTTGGTAAATTCCATAACCTAATTTTGAATAATCGACTACTGTTGTCGAAGCTTTAAAATATTTTTAACTGAACAATACTCCAACTTAATTAAAAACTAATTTAATAAATGTTATATTCTGGCAACACCATACAATTCACGTACCATTTCGCAAAGAAATGGATTACATATCACTTCGGGAAACATTTTAAGAAATGAAATACTTTACTGAGGAAAAACTACCCCTACTGGAAGCATTTGTGCGATTGATAATGTTTTCGGTGCTCAGTGAAACAAAATAAATTGAAAACCATATAATAGCTCAAAAGCTTTAAGAAGTTAGATAGCTTTTACTTTTTTTGTATATGTTTTATGACTTTGATATTGTTGAGAAATGTAAATTACAAACACAAAAATGATAGTATTTAATTTTTAAAAATAGATAACAAAGCTGATTGGGTAAACAAATTGGTAAATACTTTTTTTTTTTAATTTATAATTTAGTGTGATTCATTAGTGATTATATTTTTATTATTTAATTAATCAACCGCAAAAATGTGTCATCACTTTGTTGATTACATATCTCACAGCAGCACATTAAAAACAGCTTCATACTCTAAGTTTTAAAGCTTTTCAATTGTGATCTGGTATATTTAGTCTTTGTTTGACATTTGAAATAGCAACTGGTTTGATAACAATAATTTATACTTTATTTTTTGAGAAAAAAATAATAAGATTTAAGCTTCAATTTAGTTTTATTAGTTTATTCGCTGAGTGATAATTATTGTATGCGTGTTGTGTATTATTTGGAAAATCGAGTGAATACTATTAAGTTTTTATTGCAAAAAAGGGAGTAAACATATAAATAATGTATCAAACTTTTAATTCGGATTCTACAGACCCAAACAACCAACAGTATTATGGAGGCGGTCAAGGTGGATACCCACCGCAGGGTGGGTATCCACCACAGGGAGGCTATCCACCACAGGGTGGATATCCACCACAAGGTGGATATCCACCACAGGGAGGATATCCACCACAAGGTGGATATTACCCACCACCCCCAGCGGGTGGTTATGTTCCACAACCTGGTTTTATTCAACCACCTCCTGCAGGTGGCGGCTATGGCGGCTTTGGTGGGGACCCTGAACAAGATGTCAAGAACTTCTCATTCGATGATCAAAGCATACGAAAAGGCTTCATTCGTAAGGTGTACCTTATATTGATGGTAAGTAAAATAATGAATTTTTAACTTATTTACTGAAATGTGAAGGTGCTTATAAGATTTTTTTTTGTAACTTTCTAGGGACAACTTTTGGTTACATTTGGATTTGTAACACTATTTGTGTACCACCAGCCGACACAGCAATGGGCGAGAAACAATGGTTGGCTATTCTGGGTCGCTTTGGCTATGCTTTTTATTACAATGATCTGTATGGCTTGCTGTGAAGGAGTACGACGACAGACACCAACGAATTTCATTTTCCTGGGATTGTTTACTTTAGCAGAAGCATTCCTCATGGGTGTGACATCTTCTAGATACAAATCCGATGCGGTAGGTTTTTTTTTTTCTAAATGTGATATTTTATTTTTTTCAAATCCTCTTTTTCTTCAGATACATTTTTTTATGGAGTTGATTTTCTAGGTATTAGGGTCAAACTTTTTTAAAGTGAATAACTATTTTTTGAATAGAAAAGTTAAAGTTAAGATTCAAGTTCTATCTATCTATATTTGAAAAAAAAGTACATTATGTATGGACAAATGGTATTAGAATCATCCTCAATAGAATCGAATCCCAAGCGAATATTTTAGTTTCTAAAACCAAAGTCAATTAAGATTATTATTAAGAATCGTTTATCAGCTATAATTATTTACACATTTTCCAAGCCCAAATGCATTTTGGCACCAGACACCAGTGACATTAGCCAGGCATACTGTTTGAAGTATTTACTAATAAAGTGATACATAAAATACATTACAAACATTTATAAAATGTGCATTCACTAGAAGGCTTAGTTTTGTAAAAGTAAATGTTGCTACATGACGAATCTTTTATGGATGCATGACCATGCGTGTGTTCGTCGATTAGATGCTCACTCTTCTAGTCTGCTATTGTTAAATACTTGTAACCCTGAGGACTCATTCCAGAAAATAGACCGTCAGTGATGGATTTAGCTACACATAAGATGATAATTGTTAAAATTCTATTGTCAAAACTATAGCATTTGGAAATCCTGCTATAGGTTTTGTTTTTCTTTAATTATATTCTAATGCCTTCAATATACTAAACCTCGATCAACTATCGGATGTAGGAATTTCAGCAATTTCTACTTGAAGAACAAACTCTCCGGCAGAGTTATGGAAAAATTTAAGGCTAGATTCGAACCCATATACAGATCAAACCCTGTTTAATATTTAATAAATCATTGTCAATATATGCTCCAATAAACTTCTGATCACAATGTATATTCTAATATATGTACTGTGCGTCTAATCAGGTGATGCTAACTGAGGTCCAGAATTGTAATCCATTGAAATTTGTTCACGTATGTAACTGAACTAGATTTTATTTTTTCAGTGAAGAAAACTATTTACCCCCTGAAGGTACGGATATTATTTTTCTAAAATTGTTAAAATATATGCATCCCTTTAAAATCTATCTCCATATTATAAACCGCATTTTTATCACCTCAGTTTTACCCGGAGCTTGAAAGTTTGAATATTTCATCATTTACCCAAAGAAATCGATCTAATATGAACTGTGAAGATTTTATTCCTTTATATTTCGGGTCCAGTTGGACTGCTGGCGGAAGCAGTCAAGGACCTTGACGTTTTGAGTTGGGCCATACTAAGTCTATTTATACTCAACGCAATGTTTCGTAGCCCCTAAGTTACCATTTTTTGTGAATTAGCTTGAATACATTGGTTTTAAAAACAGAATAGTTCCATACTTCTAGAAGGTGCGCAATTTAGGGTCATCAATACTCTCATACCATATAAATTCTGTTGTAGCCAGATTATATGGTATTGACTAAATTACTATCCTATTTTATGCTGAAAATATTTTCCTCAATTCTGACGCTCACAAGTTGGAGCTTGAACAATACTATCCTCAGATATATTTATCGACGCGGTAAATTTGAGAGAAAATACAACTTGTTAGCTCCTCAATTTTTTTTCAACAATAAAAGAATGGTTTTTGATTATGTTGTAATTTTGTGAAACCTGTTCCCAGTAAAAATTAAGCAAATCCTGATCTTTCTCTTCTTTACAATTCATATTTTCATTTCTTCCTAATCTTCATCTTCTTGATTTATTTACTTACTTGTTCTTGTTTAAGATTGTTGATTAATTAAATCAATTTAATGTTTAATAAAAAATTAAATATTTAAAACTGAAATCCGTTTAAATTAAATTATTCCATTATAACAACTTTTTATTGCATTTTTTTAGGTTATGATAGCAATTGGAATTACTGCAGCTGTTTGCTTGGCACTATCAATTTTTGCGATGCAAACAAAATATGATTTCACCATGTGCGGTGGTGTTCTCTTGGTTGCTATGGTAATCTTCTTGATTTTCGGAATCGTAGCTATTTTTCTCCCAGGAAAAATAATGACAATGGTGTACTCCTCATGCGGTGCGCTTCTGTTTTCTGTCTATCTTATCTACGATACTCAACTAATGATGGGCGGAGATCATAAATATTCCATAAGTCCGGAAGAATACATATTTGCAGCTCTTAATCTCTACCTGGATATTATTAATATTTTCATGTACATTTTGGCTATTATTGGCTCTCGGGATTAATCGAATACTATTACAGAGAAACAAAAATATACATACGAATTCCTTATTATTTTCATTATAATTATTATTTTGTTTTTTGTTTTTGATTTATAAAAATTATTAATTTATTTTTATAATTTTTTTTGTTAAATTTTTTGTTGAAACAATTATTTTTTGAACTGATTTTCGTAAATTACTTTTAACTACATAAATAATAAAGTTTTTGAAAAGTTTTGATTTTGTGTACGAATGTAATGTTTTTTTTTTTTTAACTTAAACGTGTAAGAAAAGAAAGGATATAATAATGTATAATATTGATTAATTGTATTTATATGTATTTAACATATTAACTATTAAAATAAAATTTAAATGAAATACCAATTTTCGCTCCAAATACTAAATATTAAATTACCTAATTGTTTAGTTCCTTATAACACAATTGTGAACACCGCAAGTTGTGTTTAACATATTCCATCTCCTATCCCTTGATATAAACAAAATATTAAAAACAATTTTTATGTATTTATTATTTAATGTAAAAGGGTTGAGGAATATTAAACAAAATTGTTATAGGAACCATAAAAATTGTTAAAAATGCTAATAACCAAAAGGATAAGAAACCTGAGTTCAAAAACGACTAACTTACCGATTTCTGCAATAATAAAAAGTATTTAAACACTTCTTGAATGTAAATATTTATTTTTACTATTGATTTTAATAAAAAATAATTTCTAAAATTAATAACAAAAATAAATATGACCATTCAAGTATGGTGGGTATTAAAATTCTTTTTTTTTTATTTGCAGAGATCGATAAGTTAGGGGATCTGTTATTCCACGTTATTCTATTCCAATACAATAACTAACATTTCAAAGAAGCAAATTTGTATTTCACAATACCGAAGAAACTAAGATCAAATAATAACAGATTCCTTGAAAAAAATCTAATTTAAGACTTATATGTGTATAACAATAAAAAAAAAATGAGAAAAAATTGAGGTTAAGTGACCTAGCCTATTTTTCTTAACTTTGTTCTTTTTAAAAGGTTAACACCAAAATTTTATTATTCAAAAATAAAAAAAATCTATTTGGTGATTAAAGTGTAATATATTTGTTTCAAAGCAAAGCTGGTCATTGTAATAATAAATATTTATTTTTGGCTGTTAAAAAAAAAACAATCAAAAATTCAACTATGCCAATCTTTTTCTCAATCTGTTAGTTATAACCGCGTGGCCTACTTCTCCGATATTTTAATGATAAAAAATTGCCGCATGTAGACCAAGGTAAACTGTGTTTCCTTTTTAAAATTTTACAAAAAAAAGTATTTAAAGTATTTATTATTAACATTTTATCCATAATTTATAGTTTTCAATTAAATTATAAAACTATCATAGAAGTTATTCCAGAAAGCGAACAAATGAAATCGCTTTGGGAAATATGTCTCATGTTTTCTCTACGGGTATAATATAGACAGCAATCGTGAAAACGATAGCGTATGATGGCTTTCTGGAATAGGGCCGCAGCCTTATTATGAGTTTTGTCTGAACGGGGAATTTACGATAGTTAAAAAAATTTCTTGGGAATAAAAAATTCCCGTGCGAAACACGGGAAAGGATTACAAACAATTTTCAGGTGGAATTTTGATCACGTGAAACTAATAATAAGGCTGGTTAATTCAATTACAAAATAACACCATTGTAAAAATAAACGTTTTTCTAAAATTTTAAATGAATTTGAATAATTGCTGCAGTTCGTGAGAAGAATATTAATGATTTAAAAGTATTTTTATAAAGAATATATTTTATTTAATGGTATGTTGATGAAATGTTATATAATTATAACAACATTTTTTTTGTTCTTTTTTTTTTAACTGTAAAGCTGTATAAAATAAATAAAAATCCTCTATATTCAAAAATTACATTATGTAGTAAGTTATTTCATTTTATGATCTTTTGCAGGCATATCAAGGCATATTCGGAACTATTAGCGATGAGGGGCAATTTTGATTTCTTTTTTTCTGATATTTTTCGACAGCAAATAGTGTTGGAAAATTTATCAATAGTAATTAATTTAAAAATTTAAATTTTGAAAATTGAATCTTCTTGATATTTTGTAAATAATCTTTAAATTTGTTCAGAAAAAATATTCAATTTTTTTTTGACAAATGTTTTTTTTTTTTAGGACAAAACCTTTTTTTACAATTTATTTTATGTCAGTTTTTACTGACCAATTTTTTTTTCGGTTTCAACCATTTATTTTTATTGTTGAGGACGAAAATTTTAATCGGCTAATTTTTTTCATATTTTGTAGGTAGTTTGACCAAATTTTTTTTTTCGGCTCAAAAACATTTCCACTTTGTTCCCTTATAATTTTGTATGACAATTTTTTTTTAACCAATTTTTATCTTGTCATCTAACATGCTCTGCAACCCACTAGTAAAGAATAATGAGGTAGGTATACAAAAAGTGGTTTCTTATAACTAGCTGGAAAGTTTTCTTTAAAAACCAGTTTTGTTTATCCGTTTCTCACATAAATATCATAAACCTTCGTTTATTTTGAGTAATAAATAAAAACAGACATACATTCCTATATTTTTAATAATAAATAAAAACAAAGAAACATATACAGAACTTTATTCATAAAAATGCAAATCATGTTTATCTTGAAATACCGTGAAACTTTTAAAGAATTTTAGATAATTAAAAAAAAAAGAACTATGTACATACATATATGCAGGTATTATATTTAAAAAAAACTTCATATACAAAATGTAGGTATTTTGTTGGGTTACAGGTTTTCGTAAAAATAACCCATTGCTAGTGTCAATATTCCTTCGTCACATTTCCTGATGTTTATCTCCACTTTTAATAATCTACTTGTCATACGTTCCTAGGTATGCATTGCAATTCTTGCAATAATGGTTGATACTTCGACAGCTGTCCATGCAATAAGGAAAGCATGCGCAGCAAAAACAACTGTTGAATAAGGACATTTTTTGTAGAAACATACAAACATATTAAGCTATCCCACTGAGCAACAAAACATGTCAAAAAAATATAAGGAAATAATGTATGACGTCACCGCATGGATAATACGATATGTCGAAGTTTTTTTTTGACATGACTGTTAATACTCAGTGTGATAATATTGGGGATTTTTAAGAATCTGTTATTAAAAAAAAACTTACCCCACAAGACATAAGAGAAGCGCAAACAAATGAGTTTTAGTGCCGGATTCCATGCGTATATTAGACATTTGCTGTTGATGGCACGACGGACACGTAACAAGGGCTGACCGCGGTCCTAGCGGCTGAATCGGTTGAATCGGCTGAACATAAATTGGTTGTGGCTGTCCATTGAATTGTTGTTGGGGTTGCGTAGGCCATGATGCTCCTGTACCTGGTGATGGCATCATTCGAGGCATCATATCGGCAGACGCTGTTGAAGAATTTAATTGGTTGTAGGAGGGTGGTGGATTGTGGTCGCCGGGGTTTGGTGGCATATCCGGATAGATATTATTCTTTTCCATATAGATTTGTTTTTAAATTTCAGTATCCGTCGTGTGGCGTCGGTCGATGTAGTTGTCGGTAGAAAATGTTAAATGATTCTACCGACAAAAGCTACTTTTAAACTGATTTCGAAAGATGGGTACATAAACAACGAAACCGAGAGTGAATTTTGAATAGATACAAAATCATGAATCTATTCATTGGCCATAGACATGTTGCTCTGCTAATGTAGATAAAGGTTGTAGAATTGATAGAGCTTTGGTAGATCTTTACCTTATTGCTTAACTTTACAGGTTAAATCTTTTATTCGATAGAAATCTTTATTCATGTGAATAAAGGTCGAGCTATTCCAACGCTAAACTGCAAAAATACAAACGAAAGAATTTTAATAATATTTTTATTTAGGTCTATCACAATCCTTATTTTGTTTTGTGCAGGACAATGTTTGCTGAACTTCACTTTTAAAATTAAATAAAAAATCCCTAATACGAACAACTGTTGTAAACGCTAGGTAGATGTACGTACATAATATATACATATGTATAGATATCTATTATGAAAAAAATTTCTATTAAAAATAAGCTTCATTTCTATCCCTTCATTCTACCTCATATATGAAAAATTAATTGTACACTTTTTCAAGATTAATCAACTTCCGTTCTTATGGCGTGTGGTTGAATAATCATCAAGTACCGCAAAAAAGATAAAAGAATATATCTAATGTATGTATATACCTACCTACCTATGAAGCTTAACAAAAGATTTTATACATATATACAGTTCCACTACACAAAAAACAAATGTAAGTCCGGGGAATTTTCATGACTCAAAGTCAATTATTTTAACTGCAACAATATTGTAAATTTATGTAGAAACTACATTAAAGCATTTTATATCTAAAAGATGGTGGTGTAAAAAAAATATTCGACTTAAAATAAAAATGTGAACTTACATGTAATGTCACCGAACATGTTTAGTTGAGGCTTGAGACATATTTTTTTTAGGCAATGCATAGATTGTGGGGATCATTTAGTTTATTCGGGAGGTACCGTTAATATTATTTTATTTTGTTCAAATTCTTAAAGTTTTGTACTAAGTTTCAAAAATGCATTTATATAGAGCCGTTTGGTATAAGATGTTTTATTAGAAGCTTTTACAAAAAAAACCCGTTACAAAAGAACTGTTTTTGAGAAAATTCAAAAAAAATCATCGAAGGTAGATAACGGTAACTCCCACATCTTGGTTTTTTTTTCATTTGTAAAGACCCAATATCTGTTCGAATTTATAGAACTTTTTTAAAAAATCGTCTGAGCCAAAAATTAAGAAAATAAAAAAAAAAGTCATAAAATCATAATATTATTTGAATTGCTGGAATAAACCAAAACGGAAGTTTGAACTCAAAACGGAAAATGTTATCTTGTATCATAAAAAAAAATTGTTATGCTAGTTTTCACTATTTAAAAATACATATATACTTACAACCAAAATTTAAAACAAAAAAATTCACACTAACTAAAAATATTGAGTTTTCAAGAAAATGTTATTTTTCTTTTTCCAAAAATCAAAAAAAAATTTTTCTTGGAAAATTATATATGAACTCTTTTATAAAAAAAAATATGGCAATCCTTCAAATTGCTTATGAGACAATCGAAAATCAAAAATCTTATTTGAAAAATAAAATAATTTTGAGGCTTTTTTTTGGTAAGACACTGCAACACAGTCAACTTTTTTTTTGCAGTAAAAAAGTAGTTTGTCCTTCTCAAAACCAGTGTGAACTAATCAGTTTTTTTTTAATTTTATGTGTTTCTAACATTCTATATTTTTTGCGATATGTTTTTGTCTTCCGTTACTTTTTTGTCAATAAAACAAGGCCCACTGAACAAATTTAATCAAAATCATTTCAGCCGCTTTTGAGGTAAATACGTTTTGTCTTAACAGTTATAAGACAGGTACCGTTATTTTTAGAGCTAAAAATGTGCCCTCCAAATGTTCTGCTCTCATTTTTTCTGGTCTAGAGGTCGATCACTTAATTTCGATTTAAGATTTATCATTATTAATTTGATTTTTGAAAAATGAAAACAGTTTAATTTCTTTAATGAGCCGGTGCATGCGTTTCAACCGTGCATTTCTGTAACTGTTTTTGTTATGTTTTCTTTATTTCTAAGCGGGCTACTACTATCTACTTAATTCTGATCTGTATTTTAGCTATCATTTTATTTTATTTCTAACGTACGCTCTTCTCCAGGCAATTGATTGCAAATGGAATCTTTTAATTCCATATTTTCGTTTATTAATTATCAAAAAGACGATTATAAAAAAATATATTTCCTGAAAAAGCGCGTCACATCTGATAAATAAAGAAATTATTCAACTAAAGGTAACGAAAAAAGGAATAGTTTATTTTTTTTTCTTTAAAAAAAAATTGCACGTTGAAATAGTTCAACATTATCTTTTCAATAAAACCATTAATGTTAATAACTGTGTAAATATTATATAACTTTATTTTTCATTTTTGAAAAGTTAAACAATTTGATCGCACTGGAATGTCCGATTCAAATCAGAAAATAATAAAAAAATAGTCCTTGAATATTTATATATTATGTGCATATGTACGATTATATTATACAACAACACTTGGAATAAAAATACATGTTAATTTCCTCCAGAAACGCGTCACTCCAAACTCAATTAATTTACTACACTTCCATGTTTCACCCAAGGATATACGATTTTAAAAAACGCACACACGCTACACGCCACGCTCTCTCTATTTATTAAATCCTTTTCTTCCTGGGTCACGCAACAATGCAGTAAAAATTATTTGTTGTAGGTTCCAAGATATGCATCACAATTGCTGCAATAATGATTTGCGTTCTTACAAGTGTCAACACAATATGGAATGCATGCGCAGCAACACAACCTGTTGAACAAGGACATAGCAACAGAAACATGGTATTTAAGCAGTAAAATAAACTCAAAAAATTTCTCTATTATGAGAAATGCTTACCCAACAACACATAAGAGAGCGGCAAACAAATGAGTTTTAGTGGCCGCTTCCGGACGTATAGTGGTCATTTGCTGATGATGGCAACTCGGGCAAGTAACGTTGCAAGGGTTTGGTCCAAGTGGTGGAATTGATGGAATATCTGCGTCAATACCACAGATAGGGAATTAGTTTTTTTATTTCTACCTAGCAGAAGAAAATTAAATAAAACTTACTTTGGATGCTAATTGGCATTGGTTGTTGTTGAGGTTGCATATCAAACTGGCCAGGACCTGCGGATAGCACAGTCGGTGCTGTTGGAGGACAACTCTGATTGTAGTTGGGAGGTGCATCGGGCATTCCTTGGTATTCTGGCATTTCTGGATAAACGTTTCCCTTTTCCATGATTTTTAAAACTTTAACTTTTTGATTTTGTATTTTAGAAACTGCGAATAGTTGTGAAATGTATGGATTAAAGAGACACTATACACGGGACGACTCGATAGTGTGTTCAATGAAAGCTTCAATTAAACTGAACAGAGAATTGTAAAAAATTAAATAATTTGGACATCAAACCTTTGCAGTGTGGTTTGGCGATGTGGTGAGCAAGCCAACGGTTATCTATTAAAGAATGTATCCTATCAAAGCTTTGCCTATACTGATACAAATTGTTTTTGTTGACCATTCAACATTTGTGTCTATTTATAATAAAAGTTTGAGTTCTATGTTGCTAATTTGTTTAGTTTTGTCCAAGGTGGATGCGGATACATGTGGCTGCAGTTTTTAAGGTATTGAAAAGCTTTTAGCAATTAATGTAAATATTCTGGACTTTGATCTCGGAATTCGCGGAATTCAGACAGATTTTTTGAAGAATGCTTAGTTAACATGTTTTTGGGCATAGCATTAGTATATATACTTTTTAAATAATTTCCTGTTAAGTGACTTTTATTCTTCAAATATTAACTTCTAAATATTCAATATATTTGAATTTTGATATATGAAAAAAAAAAAAATGCACGACTGGATCACACAAACATGCTCCTATCTTATAGTACTTCAAAATAAACAAAGAGACGAAGTGGTTATGGTAATACGGGTAAAAGCCCCATCGTCTGCCAATGTTAGTAGATTTGAAATGTTGGCTTTTTACGGCATTGCGTATGGAAGAAAACATTTATTCATTCTATATCTGCTGTTAAAGGTAAGGCAACGATCGTGATGAATGGATGTGGTTATTTTGCTAAAATTAATGTTTGGAAACACAAACACGTAGTAACCCGTAAATTTTCAACCCAGATCTCGTGTCTTAAGAAAAGTAATAAACGAAAATAAAGCTCTTTTACCACCTTAGCGTTTCATACCGTAGACAGCCATCTAAATTGTATGGTCAATCAACTGCCACTTTCGCCTTCCTATGGTAGACTCAATAGATACCTGACTTGTCCTCGTATGAAGCTCATTATTGGAGATACGGTTGAGCCACAACTCGCTTATCCATCCATTTTCTAAATATGATTTTACAAGAAAAAAGGGAAATATTTTTTGAATATTGGCCAAAATAAAATATTCTTTATTAATTATTATGTACCCATTCCAATTGTTACTGTATAACATCCTACACTCAAATCACATTTCAATCGAATTTATTTGTTTCCATTAAATTATGCTACCGCACAAAATAAAGTACTGCAAATTACATAATATCATGTTATCAGTTCTCTGTAGTTCTTTGTATTCTTTATCCCCCCTCAAACATATCATAAGCCAGGCACTTGGTGCACACACTTCAAAAAATTTGATACACCGCACAAAAGAAGAAGAGATGAGGTAATTACATAGTTGGTTCTACATATTTCATATCATGATCATTGCAAAACATTTGAATACTAGCTGAATGGCCCGGATTTCCTCGGGTGGATAGATTTCGCTCAAATATCGATAACTATAGCTTTGTCCCAGGGAGCTTTGCTTCTCCTTTCAAAACGAAGTTGTTTTTGTTGGTAATAAAGAACATAAGATTTTAACTTTAGTAATGAAATCAATTGTTATATGATCCTACATACCGTGCATAATACGAAATGTAGAAAAATTGATTAAAAAAAAAAAACAAATAAAAGAGTGCGTATACGCCCGAATATACAATTGGTACAATTTGTTTCTTCATTCATTCATGCTCTAATTTTTTTTTCTAACCCCAAACCAACATCCAATGTACCTAGCTTTATTTTATAAAATGATTTATTTTACTTAATAAAAGGTATAAAATTTATTGATTAACTTTAGTGCCAATCATCATATTTGCCATATGCTGGTATATAAAGAAGAAGTTGAGGTTTAGCTCAAGGTTTAGTTCAAAGTTTGCGTGTGTTATAAAAGCCAATTCTATGCTTAAACCAGAGTTAAACGGCAAAAATTCCATTCCACCTCACAAAAAGCTTGATTTTGTGAAAAATTATCTTCAAAACAATCGTCTAAAATTGATTTTCAAACCACAAAAAAAAAACGTATAATCGAAAGTGTGGTTTCTGAGATAAGGTCGAACACTTAAAAATAAAACAATCAAAACAAACAAAGGAATTTTTATTCTTTGTCAATATTAAGAGATAAGACGAACATTTAAAATTATGAAAAAGAGAACACATGTACGATTTTTTTCTGACCATTTAAATTGTCACTTTAAATTTCGTGAACAATTTTTTTTTAATTTAATTTTGTCTAGTTTTTTTTTTCAATTTGAATTCATATAGAAACTCAATATCATTGCCTAATGTACAGAGTGGCGCACGAATTATGCTACAATATGTAATTCAAATAACTTTTTTCTTAATTTATGCTGGAAATAAAATTTTTATTTCAAAGCAAATATTTGCTTGCGACATTTTAGACACTAGAGGTCTGTTTGATGACTCTCATCCTAGGAATCCGTTGTTTGATTTGTTAGTCATGTAAAATAGCTAATTTGCCGATTTTGGTTTATTAACGAATTGCCAAAATGTCAAATGAAATCATAACTCCAGAAAAACTTGAGGACTTACAGCGGGGAGACAGAGAGAGAGAAATTCAAAAGAACCGGAAGAGTCTGCAACTTCACGCTATTTTATTGGTTTTTCTCAGGTTTTGTTTTTAACGTTTATTTTTAGGTCATCAATATTTCAGAATCTGTGAATTTTGTCTCAGTCTCAGGCTGTCGTTAGCAAGCACCTTTTTGGTCTCGTATTTTTTGTTGGAAAAATGAAGGACAACAATTTTTAAAATTTTATTTCGTTATATTTTGCAGTGTTTCTCAACCGTATTTTCACTCCCCAACGAAACATTTAGAATTTGCCATTTAGGACATAAAAAGCATTTAGAATTAATTTCCATTCAAATCCACTCATACTGAACTCTCGAAAACGGTTCCAATATAATTTTTTTTTATTTAAATTTAATTATAGCTATTATACTTTCCTCTGACTGTCACATTTAAGAAAAGTGGGAATGGCAGTTTATATGAAAAGCATATAGTACTATCATGGTGGCAGTCGAATGGTTCGACATCTAAGAAGTGGGGGCAACTCTTACCCAATTTTTTTTTGCGAGGTTTTAATTGATATTTATTGAAGAAGAAATATTTGATTGTTACCAGTCGAATTGTTTTTATTGATATATCATAATAAAATTCTACACTTTACAAAATGCAGCGCCACCACAAGGGTCGGGGCAACATTAAAAAATACTCGCCATGATAGTACTATGTTTTTTATATTACAAAGATTAAAACGTTTCAAACATCCAAACGTAGGGCACATATTTTTCTAGGGATATATTTTTTTTTTGAGTTCTAAATTAATTTTTTAAATTTATTTTTTAATTTTGGAAAAGACCAAATTTACTGTTTAAAAAAAAGTACCTTACTCTAAGGTCCACATACCTTAGTTAGCTCAAAAAAGGCATATATGCTTTTAAGTGAAATATAATTTTGTCTTTAATAACTGGCAACACTTTTCTAATCAACAATTACGCTGTGGTTGTGGTTGCCCCCCCCCCCCAAAAAAAAAAAAATACCAATCGAAATTCATACCGAAAGTGAATAAGTATTCCACATACACTTAATCACACAACAAAAATGTTTTTGGCAATTTGACCTCAAAACTTTTAAGTATGTCATTTGGTTTTGTTTTCTTATTGACAACAAAAAAAAATGTATGTATTTTTAAATTTATTAGACTCTTTTAATTAAATCTGTGTACTACGTAAACAGTGTGAATTAAAAATAATATCAATTAACTTGAATTTTCATTTATGTATTTTTGAGTAAAGAACAACTTTAAATCAACAAATTAAACAACCAGATATAATAGAAATGACACGAATTGCTTGCCATACATAATATATTAGGCAAAGATTTATCTTACAATCCGGGACTGGACTTCGATCTTCTTTCAAATTGTATTGCGATCCTATTTCAAACACGGACTTTACTTCTTGGTCATTTTCAAGAAGGTACAATTTAATTTTTATACGTTCCCAGGTATGCTTTACAATTACTGCAATAATGGTTGGCATTCTTACAGCTGTCCACACAATAAGGAATACATGCGCAGCAAAATAGCCTGTTGAGGAAGAAACATTTTGGAGATTTAAATACATTTCAGAATAATACATTTTTTAAATTCAACAACTAACCCCATAACACACAAGGCTAGAGCAAACAAATGAGTTTTCGTAGTTGACTCCAATCGGATATTGGACGTTTGCTGCTGATGGCAGCTTGGGCAAATAATACGACAAGGGTGTGGTCCGAGCGGCGGATTTGGCTGCAAACCTGTGATGAAATGAAAATATTTTCATAAATTTTGTACTAAACTCGCTAAAAACAATGTGGATACAACTGTGGCAGAATTTAATATTGCCTCAACATCTTTTGCATCACCATATATCTCAGCATTGTATAGAAACTAATTATTTATTTTTTTGTATATAAACTTTTGGTATTCTCAAAGAAGCGGAATGTTATGCAGCGCTGTGATCAATCCTTATGTTTATGTAAAAATATACAAACATTGTCAAGAACTTTGGAAAGTTGCTTCAGTTGGCGCCTTAAACATAAGCTTTCATGAGAATACTATAAAGTTTGTATACATATTATGTATTTTTGCACTGCTAAAAGGAAACACTGTTCGGCCATTTTAATTCTTAAAATATTATTATTTATCAGGACTTACTTTGGACTAAAACAGGTTGGGGTTGCCAATTGAATTGTTGTTGGGGTTGCATTGGTTGCATAGATGGTCCTGCACCTGATGACGGCATCATTGGTGCTGTAGGATTCGATTGATCGTAAGTAGGAGGTAGGTCAGGCATGCCACCGGGAAGTGGTGGCATTTCTGGATACATATTTTTCTTTTCCATTATTTTTCGTATGTTAATGTTAACCCACTCGCTGCGTCTTGTTAAAGAGACAGAACGAAAACAAAATGTTAAATCTACGAAAGCTTCTTTTAAACTGATTCGCATTGGATTAAATGGAGATACCGAAACCAAAATGTGTTCTTTGAAAGAAAGAGTGAAAACAAATAAAAAAGCAAAATAGTTGTTCGTGTATCATGCGCAATATGTTAGATACAATGTTGCTTGATTACTTTTTATTGGTATCTACATTGTATCTTTGGGGGAAGTTTTAGATCTCGTCGTGATAGCTTAACTTTAAAATATGTTGAATGAAAGGAATGATGGATAAAATGTCTGCTTGTACATTGTACAACGCTTGGTTGGAAATGTGTATTTTTAAGCATGAATGATAGTAAATATGCTCTTAACTATAGCAAGTGTTTATAATTTTCAAACGGGTGTTTGTAGGTATTCAGCGAGGGAAGCAAATTCGTGTGCAAAGCAAAATCCGTTGTTGGTGGTAATTGTGTGATTTTATTGCTTTAAAAGCCAGCAGACTTTGTTATAAAATGATGACAGAAGATTTTATTGCTTTTATTTAAGAAACTAGTTTTTTTTTTTGCAGAGCAATAGATTTATAATTATTTCGCTATGGATATAATAAAATAAAGTTAAATGTTTGTAGATAATATCAATAGCATTTGAATTTAAATTAAAAAAAAAATCTGAACCACTGTACCGAATTATATGTATTGTAAAATCTTCAGACATTATTGGAAATTGGGCTAAAGCGTTAAGATAACTTAGGTGACAAAATTTAATAATGGATTTTTATGGGACAGCCCCCCGTTTAGCTGTTAAGGAGGGTTATACATTTGTTGTACAATTCTGTCTGTCGGTCTGCCTCGTTGTACCTCGACCAACTCGATCTTAGGTAATTCCCTAGAAATACAATTGAATTCTTTTCTTAGCACCAAAAATATCGGTACCGCTTTGACAAAACTTGAAATAGATTCTGAGGATTTCAATAAATTATTTTTTTTTTGTGATCGCTTGTTGTTAGTACCTACATATATAATAGGAATAGGTTCTTTATTATCTTAATAATATTGCATATAAAAAATTTTAAACATTTGTTTGAAAATTTAATAATTTAAAAACGGCCATTTTTCGCCATTTTTTATATGATAATTTTTTTTTTATCATCCGGCTTTTTAATATAGTCTTATACGTTTTTGAACGTAGCTTCCACGGATACAAAGAATCCAAAAATGTTTTTTTTAGAAAACATACGTATGTATGTACATACCAATAAACTATACAATACATAGTTGTCAAGAATGTTTCGTAATAAACGTAAGAAAATGCATTTTTTGCTCCTTTTAAGGTATTTTTTTCTATTAAGATAGTTCTAATCTTCTACCAGTTAAAACTTTTTCAATTTCAGAGAAATATCTTGTTGAAAAACATGTGTTTTCTTAATTTTGTATTATTAAATTTTTTCTTAACTTATGTCGTTTTCAATTGGCAATCTGGAAGAAGAAAAAAGCATTCTGAATGCGTTCAATTGGGCAAAAGTGACAGTTCTGATTCTAAAAAAAAGAGAATTTCTCTTCTGGATTTGAAATCAGAAGCAAAAACAGAATCACTCACACATTCAAAGATTTAAATGTCGCACCTGATAAATGTCATATTTTTTACATTTACAAATTGTGCGAACTGTGAAGTGATTGCTTTAAATACTAATACAGTCACACCAAACTTCAAATTTTTCAGAATCGAAAAAAACTGTTCAATTGGGATTCCGAATCTAAAACCAATTCCGGATTGCCAATTGAAAACGACATTATATTTTTCAAAACTAATATTTAAGTGATAAGCATTTTTTTTGACATAAAAAGAAATAAAGTACTTACCCATTCACAAAATAATTTGTTTTTACTTTAATATATTCATCTAAAATATTTATTTACTATATTTTCGGTTAGATATGCACTTGTTGTCTACAAAATTAAAAGGCATTCAAAACTTAAAATGCCATACTGAACACATTAATTTATTTCAGAAATACATTTTATTAACATATTGATAAAATCAAAAATGAACTTAACAATATATAAATAACATTTTTAAAATATTAGGTATAATTAACTGTAGAAAAGATTTAACATTTAAAGATGTATTAAAAAAAAATTGTGAATTCAAATTATTATTTGATGTTTGTGTAAATATTGTGTTGTTGTAACATCGCACTAAAGAAATCTTTATTTACCATAAAGATAGGCGATTTAAACAAAAAAAAAAACAAAATCAAGTTCGATTATATTTTACAATTTGGTATTTTCATTTATATAAAATTATTATTCGAACTTCAAAATTACATTTCTGTTTATTTTTGTTTAAAAAGTGAGGCATAATTACATTCACACACAATTTTTTATTTTTATATTTGGTATTTTTATTCTGTTTAAAATTTAGTTTCTAATTTATTTCTCATGAACGCCAATAAATGCATTACAAGATGGACAGTAATGTTCAACGTTCCGGGCGCAACCAGTACAGTATAAGCAGCATGCACATGGGCAACATCTGTTTCAGAAACAACAACAAAAAAAAAATCATATTTTATAGAAAAAGAATAATTTTGGCATTTAAAGATTAATTTACCCAATAATGCAAAGGATCAAGGCAATTAAATGAGTTTTAGTGGTTGCCTTGTGTCCGATTTTCGTTACAACTTGAAGTTTGCAAGTTGGGCAAACAACATTGCATGGTTCATTACCGACTGGAATAGCTTCAGTTGTTAAAAGAAACAAAAGAAAAAATTATATATTTATTTATTATTTATGTGGTATAAATACTTACATGACATTTTTAAGGATAATTATTTGAAATTTGCAGCTGAAACAATAAAGAAAAAAAATTAATATTTTCTTGTATTTTTTTTTAATTTTATATATTTGCTGAATAAATTTTTAAAAATAATCTTCGGTATCCAGCTTAAATTTGCTGTTGGGCGTTTAAGGGCCATTTGCTGAAAAGAAACTTAAATATTTATGTTCAACCTAAGCACTTATATTCTACTTTTTCCTCTACGTAAACTGTCACATAAGAGTTTATGTGAAACATAAGTACTTACATATGTTCAGTATCAGCAAATGGGCCTAAGAGTTTACCGTAAGGTATGAAAAATTACTGTAAAACAGATTTTTTTTTAAATGTACAAGCATTTATATTTTGTATTATTAAAATTTTTTTAGCATACAAAATTAAAATAATAGTATTTAAAAAAAATTGAATTTTTATAAAAAAAAATACTAAGGTTCAAGCTACATTCGCTTTGAAAAATAGCAATAGACGAAAATTCGGAATCTTATTTATAAAGTCGCCATTTCAACATTCCTATAAGCAAGTCAAAGAATGCTTTTTTTTTTTTAATTGACATCCATGCTTTAATAGACATTTTTGTTGTATTCTTAGCAATTTAAACTGAAGAGCAGGTATCTACCTAATACCAAGTTGTGCATTTTATTTTGTGTTTTTTTTTGTTGTTGTATGATTCAGAAGCTAACAAAGCTATCGTTTTCTATAGATTTGCTTTATAAGGCTAGTTATATTTTTAATGCTAAAGTTGAATTGAAAACAAATCATAAATAAAAATATACAGGCTAGGTATATTTCCAGTTTTTCAGTCTGATATTAAAAAACAAATTAGAAATTATAAAAAAACAAGCAACTTAATGCACATGTTCATCGGAATATGAATACATTAACTTATAGTAATAATTTATTGATTAGTATAATATAAATATACTTCTACTTTTCTATTAAAAAAATTTATCGGGATTTCCCAGAATTTTTTCAATTTATCATTAAGTGCATGAGTGGATTTAAGGTAAATGAATTTTTTTTTTAATTAGGATTCTGAGTTAAACAAAATAAATTTTATCAAGGCCAATCGTGCTAGACAAGGTACTTTCAGGCGACTACCTGGCAACTGAACATATCCTAAGCGGAGGAACTGAGTTGTTTGAGCTGTGCTGTGTCCCCGAAAAGAGAATTAGGGGACAAGCGTTGGGAAGGGAAACACTTCAATTCAGTTTTTTTTTTGGTTCAGATCGAGAAATCGATCGACGTTAGTTATCGATAAAAATGAGATCGATGATCGACAGGAAAATTGCAGGAAATCAGATGGGAAATTGTGGTCGTGAAAAGAAACATTAAATACCAAAACAATGCCAATTCAAATTATACAATGAAAGAGAAATTTCATTAGCAGAAAATTACATTTTTTGTTAGTTAGATTACCTGATTAATTTATAAAAGTGTAGTATCGATAATAATGCTGAAACATTATTGAATTAATCTTTGCTGTGCATCTACTAAGTACATATGTGTTTTCTTTTGTTGATGTAATTATCATTTTCATAATCATCAACAACGACAACAAGAAAATTGGAAATGTAGGGGTTCCATCAATAATTCACCACCATATCAGAGAATTAACAAACAACATTGTTCTATGAATAGATTAGTATAATGTATACCGCCTCCTGAATTTACAGTTGAGAAATTGAAAGCTTTATTAACAGTGGCAGGCTTCGAATGCATCAACAAGTGCGAGAAAATTAAAAACAACACAGACCGGTATGAAATAACGTTTTTTTTTTTTATTTTATTATAACAACGTTACAAGGCGGTATTTTTCTTAGTTAATGGATAGGTGATTGTTTTCTTTGAAGAATTTCTTAAATGGAAATGCGAGTTTAGCTGCACTATTAAGAAGAAATGGTTACCGGTTTTTTTAATGGCTTCTATTTTTAAACATGGAAAATAACTTTCAATGATATTTATTAAATTCCAAAGCTGGCTAATTGATAATTACACAATCTTATTCAGTATTTTAGAGAATAGGTTTATTTTCGCGTATTCGTTTTATTGAGAAAATATTTAATTGACATAAAATTACAACCAATATGGCAAATTATTATTAAATTTTTAAATATCTTAAGAAGGTGGTGTGAAAAGAGATAATATTTTCATCTAGGATTAAAGCATTGAACTTGTACCTTAACATATTAGAACTTTGTGGAGCTTCGCAGTCTTGAAGAGACATTTTTAAACACACCCTATGGTACGAAAGCTTGACCTTGAGGTTTAATTTTATATTTTACAACTCGGCTTTGAACTTGGGTTTTTGGAATCGAATAAATGAAAAACCAATATTCTAGTTTGTTTTCACAGCTCTTCCACACACTCTTAGCCGAGCGACGACGACGCCAGGAAACTCTAGCTTCTTCTTGGGTAATTTTTTTTAAAACTAAATAGATCATCATCAAACATTACAATTGTCGTGACACAATGCTTACTGGCCACATAAGTTTGGTTGATAAGGTCACTCACTATATATTCGTTCACTTTTCTGTTAAAGAAATTTCATCCATTTACCAAAAATGTTGTCAGCTACCAGTAAATTTTGCATTCAATAGTTTTACAACTCATAAAATCGAAGAACGTCAAATAAAACATTATAATAAATTTCCTAATTAATTTGATTTTATTACTCCCTAAAGAACTGTTAACTGAAAGTACTATTTAATTAGATATGTTAGTTTTCTTAGTTTATTACAAATTATTATTATTCTACTCTTCAACTTGAAGAGAATGAAAAGGTTTTGCTTTTAATTATTTTGAGTGACATATAAGCACAAACATGTCCGTTGTTCATGCCTTTCGTTTCATTGGCCGAGCCTTTTTCTATTTTATCCCTAAATACAGACAATAATGACATCATTAATGTATGTAGAAAACCGTGTTAGTATAGAAAGCTGTATAATCATAGATAAACTCTCCATGGAGTTGTCAACATATCTGTGTATATATAGGTTAATGTTATGACCAACGACCAGGCATTCAATTATCCCTTAACATGAACTATATTATATATGGTGACCAATTGATCAACAAAGAAATACAGTACATTTTTTGTGAGAACTTTTGGACACAATTTTTTCTGAGAGATTAAAGTTAATCCTGTGAGCCTTTTTAAGGTATTTCTCTTAAAATTTGCTACTGGAGGTAGCTATGGATCCTTTAATTTGAAATTTTTGTCAAATATTGACAGCTGACAGTTTACAAATCGTTTCAAACAGAATATTTATATAATATCGTTTTTTGCACAGAGCCATCCAAAGATCAACAAGAATGAGAAATCGATAAATTACAAGACACCCCAAAAAATCGATTTTTTTTAGTTGAATGGAAAATTTATTCTGTGGTTATGAATGGAAACCGACATCATACTTTTTTTTTTTTATAATATGTATGCGCGCGCTCAAGGGGATTTTTTTGGTTTACCCTTTATATGAATCAACACAGCGCGGGCGTGAAGGATAGGATAGGATGGGAAGAGAAAGGTGTGTGTGGCGCGAGGTACTGAGACTGAAGGTGGTGGTTGTCTCAGATTTTATCTCCAGGGTTGGCGACTGGGCTAAAGCGGAGAAATTGCCGTGTCTTATATCTATGTCCCATTATAATTCGCATTATTTTGTTCATTGTCATATTTGTTGGGCATACTAGTATTTAATCAATCACATGTTGTTAGTGTTATGCCTGAACAACATGTAATGAGTAAACCAGCGGCCCAACAATGACCAATGATAATGGAAAAAAAACAAGACATAAAACTACGGCTGGGATCGAACCTGTGACCATTTGTGAATCAAACGTCACTTTGACATTCAAATGCTAAAAAAAGTACGTTCGTTAACGAACTACACTATAACTATACTATTCAATTCTGTTAATAGATATGTTCGGTAACGTGAAATTTTATTGGTATTTGTAAAAAATTTTATTTAAATAGTTGAGGAAAAAACTTAGAAAAACAGAAAAGACATACCGACAAAAAAGAAGACGTATGGTCACTATAGCTACATATTTCTAAAGTGTTTGCTCAAAAAAACTTAACATGTTATTGATTATATTTTTTTCATGGTATATTATTCTTTTTTTCATGGTTCTAGACAACAATCATTTCGTGACAGTGACATTCAATTAGTGGTCGAGCCATTAAAATTTCTATAGATTTCAAAATGATAACCATTTGTGTATAAGAATTAGTGCATAAAAACAAAACAGATTCACTAGAATTATTCATCAAACTTGACACGTTTTTTTACAAAATCAATTTCATTGCAGAAAAAAATAGATTACAATTAGTCATGAAATGGGGGTCAAAATTGATTTCCGCGGTTGTTTTGCACTTCAAAAAAAAAAAAAAAAAAAAAAAAATTTCACTTCAAAATATTTTATTTTAAAAAATTCGATAAATTCGCAATGTTCACATGCGAAAAAAAATATAAATGAAAAACTTTTGTATGCAAATAATTTTGTAATATGTATGTTTGGTATTTTGGTATTGCCATTTTTGGTTTCAACTTAAAAAAAAGAAAGAGACAAAGTCACCGTATTCTGAAAATAACTTAGTGGCGTACACTCCACTTACAGTCTTATAGTTAGAGTCTGTTTTGATTTTGTACGTCCACACATTTAATTTTTTCCAGGTTTGAAAAGAAAAATATAACATAAAATGCAATAATTTTAACAACAAGTAATAGACAAATTATGCAAACAAAAACAATTGCATAGAGATTTAAAATTAAAAAAAATATGATATGCAACGAAATCTATTTATTTACCAAATCTTTTATTTGTATGATTAATTGTTTTTTTTTTCTTCGAAATTAATTTCGCTTTATTTTAATGTATAAACTATGTTTTAAGTAAATGTAAGTAAAAGGAGTAAGATTATTTTTGAAAAAAAGATTGTCATAAGAGAAAAATTTGGAAAATTCATAAAATCCATTATTTGAATTGCTATACAGATGATACAGATTTCAATCTTATTTATTATAAAAATTAGAATTAAAAACAACGTCCAAAAATCGAACGGAAAAAATTTCAAGAAAAAAAATCACGGAAAGAGTTCTGATAAAAGAAACAAGAAAATCAAATACGCCTAAAACCGTTAATTAACACATTTTTATTATCTTGACCCTTCGTCGTTGATATTGATGTACCTAATAGCTCTTTGACACTTTTATTTCTTTCTTAATTTTATATCAATACAAATTCTTATATTAAACTATATGTATGTATGTTGTTTTTTATTAAACTGTAGGTATATCCATTATTGTTATTGTTTGGTTATAAACATTTTTTGCTGACAGACAGCATCCCCGTTTCGATTTCAAAGAAAACAGAAGTGAAACCACGAAATACATGAAATGAAGAGCCATCTATCTGGTACCTATGTACTTACACAAAAATGATGTCATCTCTTTTTTAGGAGCCGCACATTTTTATATCAAAAAAAAAACAAAACATCAGCCGCTTTTCTTCCCTCACAAAAGAATTATTCAACACACGAAGATAATTTATGCTCGTAGATAGAACATTGAAAATTTTCGGCATGACGGATGGACGAACCCAACATCAAAAAATAAAAAAAAAAAAAATTGAAGATACACTGGGAATGGGAGTGGCGCCAAAAATTCGCCACAAAATTTGTTTTTATAGATTTTTTTCCGAATATACAGACACACAGATAGTTAGGGTTGTGTTTTATATTAATTTGGATCTCACTTGAAAAAATTCTCATTCCAAATTAATTGATTATAACCTAGCTAAAAAGTATGTATGTACATTTATAAAAATGACCAGCAAAAGCAAAAAAAAAAATAAATACGTAGTATTTATGTAAATCCAATGGGTTAATTCAACACGTGCATTTGAAGTGTTGAGTGTGCTTCTTATTTAGTATTGGTTAAGGAGCACCATATTGTATGTATAATAATGATTTCATCCAATTAACATGAGGAGCATATTGAAAAGATACCGAAAAAAACTTTAACATCTGTTAACCTTTTTTTTTTGGAATTTGGCATTGACACTGAACATTAAATTCCTATTTTTAATGAATTTGTCTTAGAATTTTTTTAGGCTTTGAAGGCATTATGATGCTCGGCCAATTTATGAATTCCAGAACATTAAACGAATGACCTAATCATTTATGGGTACATGGGAAATAGTTTTTTTTTTAAATTTCGAACTATTAATTAATTACTATTTAATAAGTTTTAATTAATGAAGATATAGATACATATTGGATTGTGTTTTTTTTAATATTTTTTTTGAACTTTTTATTTTTTGCCTACCCGCCTACGAAATAAATATTCAAAGCCAAAAGCAACATAAAAAATTAGAAAAAAAAAATATTAAAATTAAAATATATTCACCTACTCCTACTAAGATTATAATATATATTTTATGTCTCTACACAAACTTTAGAATGATTTATAGATTTTATTGTTTCGTTTGAAAATAGATTTTATTTTATAAATTTTTTTTAACAGCACTTGGCATGTGTTGTAGGTAGGTGTAGTAGGTTTATACATTAGGGTTGTCGTTAAAAAAATGCTTAAATCTCGATAAGTCTTAATCTGGTAGCAAATAAAAATCCTTTTTTTTTTACATTTTTTTAGTTGATGGTTTAATTTTAAGAAGAAATCTTATTGATTTTGTCAGAATGACTGCTTAAGGTGTCTAACAATTTTTTTAAATCTTTATTTACAAAAGGCAATGTGAAATAATAGTTTTTTCACAATTTAATTACTAACCAATTTTTATTCTCAAGTTAATTCATTTTTGTTAGAAAATTCCTTGCAACCAGCAAATAATTTTTTATCAAAAAAATGGGCGCCTCTTGGCGACTGAACATACCCAGCTGCTGATGCAAACAAATTTTGGTCAGTGCAATGCCAACGGAAACAGAACGAAAAACAAGACAACATAAAAAACAAACAAAAAAACTAAATGTCATTCTTCCGCACACAACAAATTTATTATTATTATTGTTATTTGAGTGCGGAAAGTGATTGGAAATTGGAGACTTTTTCAATTTCGATCATGCAACAGTCAGCGTTCTTCAGAGTGAAGATTTTTGTTGTGTAGAGTTTGTATTTGATTTTTCGTTTCGCTTTGAGTTCAGGTTTGAACTGAAAATATTTAGTCTTACGGTTCCTTTTGTAATTCATTCAATTATTCCAAAAATGTGACAGGGATATCTTAAAGAATGCTTGTAGAAAAAACTGTGTTTTTGTCTTTGTAAAACTATGTGTTTTATTTTAGTTTTTTATTTATTTCATTTAATTTTATTTTATATTTATTTTTAAAATGCTTGAACATTTCAAAAATGATAGGTACTTAATGTTTTTTAGTTTTCAATAATTTTAAAATACATTTTTCTATGCATAGCATATTGGAATTGGAACTAGTATTGCCTTATTTTTTTAATATTATTTTTTATTTTTTATCTTATGATTTCAATTTTTTGTGACACGATTTTTTGTAAATTTAAAAATTCAAATCGTTTAATCTTTTAAAGATGGTACATCTGAGCAACGAAATATAAATGTCTTTATATCATCTTATACTTTCTTCTTAACATTGACAGAACCGTTTTTATTTGTTTCAAAATACGTACGTCGTACATACATACATACATACATAGTTTTTAAAACAAATTTGTACGGAAACAAAAAGAAAACAAGTTCCTCAATGAGTAATTTGTCTAGGTATGCTGCATACTCATTTAAGTGGATTTTAAAATAATTGAAATTGTTTAGTTTACCATTGTTTTTCAAAATAAACAAATTTTCAGCAAGAAATGTTCTAAAACAATTAAATTTACTCCGCGCCACGATTCTTAAATTAAATTATTTAAAAAAAAAGACAAATTCTATTTGGGATATTAAAAGTATTCCGAATTGAATAAAACCACTCCTCTGCTAACTTTTTCTTTTGCATTAATTAGACTGGATTTTTTAACTTTCATCTTATAATTATTTGTTTTTTAAACTTTTTTTTTTAAATTAGTTGGTGACATTTAGCAAACATTAACTATCGAATTGTGTATGTTTGAAATTAAATAAAATTTTTAATTTTTAATTAATTTGTATCAAACCAAACAAAAATGATTATATAATTATTAATGGAAATCGTGAATAATAAATTTAATTTATTATGTATTTATTAAAACTATATAGATACAAAATTAAAAACTAAACAAAAATAGGAAATTTTACGTTTAAAAATTATTTGCAAGAAAAGCGATAGCTTAAAGTTTTTTTTTTAATAGAGCAAAAAATTTAATTTTTGATCCAATGATTACTTAGAGAACACGTTTTTTTATCCATAGACAGTAGACACCTTAATTTTTATTTGTTCGGAAAAGTAAACGTTTCACATTCTTATTTATAAAATCGACATCTAACTCAGAAACACTCTTGACTGCAGGGAGGTTTAAGGAATTGCCAAAAGAATAAATAAATAATATATGAATTTAAGATTCCATTTGACGAGAACATAAATGTTTTTTTTTTTTGCACAATGAACTTGAAGGTAGGTATAAATTTGAAATTCAAAAACTATTTTAAAAATAACTTTAAAATTAGATAAAAATGTATAAAACTTACAATCACAAAATATTATTTGAACACACGCACCCGTTAGCCGGCACCAAAAGAATGTTTAGCAGAGGTAGCTACGAAATAAACTTGTGTGACATTGACACTATATTGAGAGGAAGAAAAGAAAAGCTAAGTGTGTCGAAACATATAAAAATGTTTATTACTCCTAAGCCTTTGGTTAGAACTTGAATGTTGCAGAGCTTTTTTTTTTTAAATAGTTAAAGATACATTTTTGGAGTTGAACTTGTTGATTTAACAGTGAGAATTCAAAATAAGCAAAATTTATACATGAGATAAAAAGTAAACTGTTTATAGTAAATTTAGGCCCCGATTGCGGTTGTCAATTTTGCAATCGATGATCGACTTTTTTCCACTATCGATTGTCGATTACTCCATTTCATATTGTGAATGTCGATTGTGATCGAAACTTTTCGATTTCAAAGCTATTTCTTTTCGATTACAATTTTCTAATCGACGAGTGAGGTGTTGGTGTCTGGAAGTTTTTCTTATAAACAAATTGTAAGTTTTTCCAATTAGTTTATTATTTTATAGATAATAACGTTCTAACCCGATGCTTTTCGGCTTCAGAATATTTAAATGAAATCCACTTGTAGGAAATATGCATTTCGAGAACTGAGAGCACTTCCTTTAGCACTAAAGACACTGTGGATTGCGCAAGCCCAATACAAAACTCATTACCAACACTTACTTGGTAAGATCCATGAGCACGGAATCTTAAAGTAGTAGCCAGCTTTATTATATTGGGTATCGAAGAAATTCTTATCGCTGGTCTGAGTTTCGGGTCAATTTCACCTAGGAAATTGAAATGAAACTTTGTTTAGATAAGCGAAAGTATTTTAAAAATCGATAAAGCAAACATGAGTATAGCAAATAATGAATTTCATAAACCTAAGATTGCTTCTTCAAGTTCCAGAGGATTAGATGTATCTCTGATATATCTTCTTTTTCTGGCCATTTAAACATTTTCTTTGGCATTTTCCATATCTGAGTCATTATCGCTAAACCATAACTCAATTCCACTCATTTTAAAATACAAATTAGTTATTTTGATTTATTTAAGAAAAGAAAAATCAGAAAGAAACAAATGATGTTTTCAAGAGTTAAAAAACACACATAATAGAACTGTCAAATGAATTGAAATATTAACAAAATTCTGTGGGTTCATTCACAATAGTGCATTATTCAATCGATTGAGTTACACAATACAAAATATAAAAACCAATCGAAACAATCGAAAAGTTTCGATTTGATTGATAATCGACAACGGCAATCGGGGCCTTAGTAAAAAAATTGATAAAATTAAATTTTTCGATTGCCAAAGTTTTGTACATGGTTTATGTTTTGAGTATTGTTTTATTAATTTTTTGGGGTGAACTGGTGTATCGAAATAAAAGGTTTAAAATTCATTATTTGAATTTCTGAAATTCTGAATAGTAATGCCACCCACTTTTTGAGGAATGCCCATTAATAAAAGCCCATTAAAAAAATTAATTTCTCAGCGATAAAATTAACTTGTTATTATATTTTATTTTGGCTCGATTTTTTTTTTGTAAAAAAATTCTCAGTAGTAATTAGATAACATCAAAAGATAAGAAAATACATTTTTCCTTATTATTAAAACGTTTCGAAGGTTTTTCTTTTTACAAAATTTGGATGAATATAGATTTTGGAATTATCCCCCATATATTTTTACTAGCGACTATAGAAGTTACTATAGTACAGGATTTGTGAAAAAATCGATCGATAATGGAAGTGAAAAAAATTAGTTCCTGCAATTCTGTCTGTCTGCCTTTTGAGCTATACAGCCTAAAATAGTGGGTAGATTTCTTGAAAATAATGGCCCCTGCCATACATATTTTTTTTGGCTAATTTTTCTCGAAAATGGCTCTGAAGATTTTTAAAAATAAAACCCTATGAATTGAAAGAGATGTTGGCTGACATTAAATGAAAAAATATAAACAAAATGCGGGAGGTAGAATCATTTTTTTGGTTTCCGATATTCTCAAAAATGGTTCATCAAATTGTAATCAAAACTTTAATGTAATGCTTCTAAAAAAAATTATGTTTTGAGTTTTGAAAAAATAAGTAAAATTATATTTTGAAAATTTAATATCTCAAAAACGGCTATATATTATATATATTTATTAAATTTGGTACAAAACTAATTAATTTTAAATTCAAAAAGAATCAATTTCAAAAATTTCAAGTTTCTCGAAAACCGCACCGACAATGTTGATAAAATATTTTTTTTCTGTGTTTTTATTTGTATGAACTATTGGGCCCTATCATCGTATCCGATCGGAACGAAACTTTCTCCGATTTCTACGAAATGTACGAATTTTGTATCATGGTAGCTGTTTCGATTGATAAATCGGACAGTCCTACGAAATAAATTGAAATATGCGTTGAAACTTTTAAAATCGAAGTACCGTGTCTCGAATTCATGCAATGCCTAGCGAATAACTGTCAAAATCTGAGCAACGCGTGTGAAATACACGCGATGCTTACGTTCCGATTGTCTCCGACAGCAAAATTGTTGTGAAAAAAGTTCGCACACAAATAAAATCATTAGACACATGTCAACTAGAGGCGTTGGTATGCGTCTATTTCGTTATTCCGATACGGATACCATGAACAAAATAAACGTTCCGATCGGAACTTCTCTCCGATCGGAGATTTCTCCGATCGGATACGATGATAGGGCCCATTATAAAATCATCAAAAAAATTTAAACTAACAGAATATTAACGGTAACAATCCCAACACGCATTAGGTACATTATACATGTTATGTACATTATGTATGATAAAATGTTATTTGAATAAGTTATACTTCGGTAATGATAAATGATAAACAACATTGCGCAGTTTGTTTTTATTTTAATAAAATATTAAGAATTTTTTTATTAAATGATAAATATAGTGCACAAAATTTTATAAAAAATACATTTTAATAATAAAAAAAAAATAATAAGGAAATTAACAATTTTTATTTCTTATAGGTATAAAAAACATTTTTTTGGCATACAAAATTATTGGACTTTTTTTGGTATTCGTTCGTAAAAGTTCAGTAATATTTCTGTTTAACTTTGATAGGTTCCAATAAATGCATTGCAATTTGGACAGTAGTGATTGGCGTTTTGACAGGAGTCCATGCAGTAAGGCAAACAAACACAAGGCCAGCAACTGAAAAAAAAAAAAACAAATTAATAAGTGTTGAACAAATATACGGTAGATTATATTTCGTCTTTAAATAAAAATAAAAAATAATATTAATAAGACATTGAAATTAAAAATAAAAACTATAATAATCATTAAGTAAACAATAATTTTAAGTAAACAATCCTGTGTGTGTCTATTATGCAGGAATACAGAAGACCTACAATTTTATTCCGCACCTTGAAGAATTTACAATTTGTTTGCATCATGCGAACTTTTGTGTTCATACAATTTCTCGAGCTTTTTCCTTTCAATATAAAGTTAAAGTGGCTAAAAAGGTTTTCAGTACAGAAACTTTTCATAAAAAAATTAAAAATATTTCTGGAAAAAATGAAAAATGCTCGATAAATGTTCCAGCTAATATATTTTTATAAAATCGTAACTCCAAAACTTGTTCATCCATTTCAACAAATAGCTGGTTCGATTCAACATACTAAAATTATTTCTTGAGTTTTCTCGTTCCTTTTTGGTAGACGCCAATTTTTATAGGATGCGGTTACAGTACATACCAAGACAATTTATACCGTGACCGTTCATACCAGTTAACACCATTCCAACCCACTTCGTACCGAGGGATACTTCATACCAAAAGAAAAAAAATTTAAATGCAAAGTATGCAGCCCTCTGCTATAGGACTTGGGGTAGGAGTGAGGTTGGGTGTATTCAACATTTTGGTATGAACTGTCCCTGGGTATGCAGTGTCACTTGGTATGAACTGGGTTGGTATGGTATGTACTGGTATGAAGTGTTTTGGTATGGAGTGCGTTGCGATTATACGAATTTTTATATCAGTTTATATATTTTACCTATTTGTAAAATTATTTTTAATCTTTAAGAAAAGTTTAATGTGTTTTTTCTAATGATTTATTTCCTTTTTAATATAATTATAAGGTTATGATTTGACTCAATAAAACAAATCAATCGTATTCAATACATGTGATTTTTTAGTAAAAATTTTGTAACAGAACTTTACGAAACAGAATTTTGCAAGTCGTACAGAACATTGTATTCACAGTAAGTTGACATACAGAATTATGATCTTACAGCATTTTCACCTCACGAAATTTTGCATTACGACCTGATCCAATCTAGTTTTCGACGAAACCAATGGAAAATTACCAGTATGGATCGCGCTATCAGCCTCCCCTTTAAATTTATTTATGGGACAATTTATTCCATTCGATAAAAAGTTAAATTATGGATAAGTTGTTTTCTATGTATAAATTTCTTTAAAAAAAATATTTGAACTCAATGAAAAAAAGTAGAATGCAGTGTAATTAAGTTAAATTAAGTTATTGTTGTAATTTTAAACTTCATATTACTATAGCAACCTATAATATTGAAGCAAATTTGTTCGACGTAACCACATTTTATTTACAACAACTGAACTCGTTCGATAATCGAGATATTATCGAACGAGTTCAGTGAAAACTTTTCATTTTTTTGCGTGAAGTGCACTGTATTCATATGCAAAGCTTTAATTATCTCTTAATAATAATTGTCTGGATAAAAAGAGGAAAATCAACCAGACCGCAAATTTGTTGTTTAATGTAACTAATTAAATAATTAATGTTTAAAACTTTCCAATTTACGACCCGAAATTGCTTTATTACCACTAATAACACTTATTGTTTTTAAAAATAGATTCATGAATACGTTTTTGTTTATCTTTTAAGGTGTTATCATTTTATCACGACACATTTCAAAGAATTATCTTAAAAAGACTTAAAATGAGTCAAAAGAAAAAAAAAAAATAACAATAATTCTTACATGCAACAACATAGACACAGAGCAATCAAATGGGTTTGCGTATTGGGCTCATATTTGACATTTGTCATAATATCAGCATGACAAGATGGACAACATAGTCTTGATGGTGTTTGTCCAACAGCTGGATATGGCGTCGGAGCAATTGGTTGCTGAGTTATAACAACACATGTTGCTTGTTGTGTTCCATTGGGATTGTAACCACCCTGTTGGCCACCAAAATATTGAGCCGGAATAGGTTGACTATAACCAGGTGTTTGAACATAAACGGGTGGTTGATTGGATGACATTATTATTTATTTTTTTTTCTTAAACTACACTTGATCAAATAAACAGGTGATTACTTGAAGGTAAATAAAAGTGAACTAAATTCATTTGGAAATATGGAACTTGTTTTTTTCGTATAGTTATCAGATGACTCAAGTGTGAAAGGGAATACGATATCGACAGAAGCAAATCTTATCGTTATCATAAAAATAATCTAGATAACAACAATTAGTGGTACTTATTAAAAGCTATTTTCTTTTGTATGGAAGTTTAGTATAAAAAGCGTTAAAAGCTTAAGTTCATAACCTTACCATGTGTAAGTCACAGGTGCTTTTATTCCTAACTGATTTATCATCATTAATCATTTCTATGAACCACTAAGCGATTTTTTTAAGGTTAAGAGTTTTGCGGAGTTTTGCATATAAGACTAGTTAAGTTCTTTAATTCTTTTTTTTCTACTAATTGGTCACTTGTAAGCGTATCTATCATTGACTCAGATTTTTAAAAAACTCATTTTTTTTAAGTTTTGTTCGAATTCAACTGAAAGTATAATAAATTTACGATTTACGATTTACGATTTGTAAGCGACATTTTTTTTCCGTCAAATTAAGAGTACTTTTGAGAACGAGCAGTTTGAAGGCGAAAAAAAATGTTGACTTACAATTCATAGGCAACGATGTAAAACACTGCGTAAATTTACCATTTGGTTGATGAACTGTCAAATTTTGTATGGAAAATGATTTACGCAAATTGATTAATTTTATCAAAGTATGCTGCGGAAATTTAACCAAATTTAATTGGTTGAAATTAACCAAACGTCATTGTGACGGGCGTGTTGGGAAATATAAAAAAAAAACTATAGCTGTGTTCTGTAACTAGCAAATTGAGCTTATTATGGCAATTATAAAAGCTAATTTTCGTAAATTTTAACGCTTAAACAAAACAATGCGAATATTGTGCATCTTACTATTTTTACTCCAATTTTGCATTGGCTTGAGATATGTAGGTTATTAGTTTCAAAAAAAAACTTCATAATTTAAGCGAAGCTATTTGAAACAAACACAATTTTTTACATAATTAAAGTTTGATTGATTTAATTACACAGCATTTAACAAGATTTAAATTTACACTACTTACACTATGATGGGTAATACGTTAATCAGTTTAAATTTAGATGAGTTATAGGTAAACATTTTTTTCTCACTACTATTTGGAATAATTTTTTTCATGCTTCAATAAAATTCTAATTAAACTAAAATTATACATACATACATAATACAAAAATATTTTCTGTTTATATTTGATATATGTACAGGTGAATTTTTTTTTAACTATTTTCTTTTTGGTAAATTTAACTGGAAGTTATTTTTAAAGTTTTAATCGGTTTGAATTTTCAATTCAATTTCACATTCGATCTCTGTTCAATATTAACAATTATATGTTCTTCTCTTTAAGAAGATAATATAGCTTAGAAGAACGGTGCGGCTTTTGCAAAAAATTATAATGGAACCAAAAATGTAATACGATTAAATTTTTAAGTTAAAATTATTGTATTATATAAACGGAAATATGATAACCACAAACAATAACCACACAAAAAAAGAACATAACTCACAGACAACAACATAAACAACAAGCCCAACAATGAGTATTTGATGTAGCTTTATGTTTGACCCGAGTTTTAATATCGGCTCTGCACGATGGACAAGTCATTCTAGATGAATTTGGTCCAACCGCAGAACATCCCACTAATTGTGGTTGCTGGCTAACCACAATAATTTGCCGCTGCAACTCTTGCTGTGGAACATTAGGCGGACTCCAACCATTTAATTGAGGTGGAATTTTTGAATTTGGCATACTAAACTTTAATTCGGGCTTAAAATATATTGTTCCGACTGCGGCAAGGGGTTTTAGAAGACTGATTGTTCAGTTCGTCTTCTATAGCTGCTTTCAAAACCTATCAACAAATTGTAGGTATACACAGGATTTTTTTTTTTTTATCTATAGTTGATGTTTGTGTTACTGTTAAATGTATTTGTAAATATCATAGGGATAATTTTTGTTTTGTTTATTATTCAACTTATTATTATACTGTCAATATTAAAAGGCACACAGCAGATATTATATGGAAATGGAGCTGTTGTATTAGTACAGTAGATTGGTATGTGGTTAATATTGGCGAACTATCGCATGCAAATGTATAGTTCATAAATGAACACAATAAAAACCGGTAAAAAGATCTAACTACATAAACAAATTGTCTAAATATCAATATATAATTATATAGCAAACACATGAAAAAAGAAAAACAATAATTTGCCATTTTTTTGATGCATATGTTCAGCGTCAGGTTTTGATTTCTTCTCTGCTTAATGTTATTGGGGGTGCTGAAGCCGGATATAAAATTTATATGATATGTCTGTGCATTTGCAAGAATTAAAAGATATTAGGTAAATTCATTAAAACAATAAGATTTTCGTGTTAAAATAATACGAAAATCATATTGAATTTCAATAAGTTATTCTTCATTAAATCAATCCGATATCTCCTATTTCATTTGTTTCTTGAAAAATAAAATATAGTTAAAATGATATTATGTGAATCGTACTGTTTTGTTTAAAGTTAACTATTTAGAAAAATAGATTTTTTCCTGATTAACCCAACCTATACGCCAATTTTTTCAAACAGATCAAAAATTAAATTAATTCGAAGTAATTTTTGAGAATGATAAAAGTAGGCATTAAGAAATGATTGTTGTTATAGACAGAAAACTATCTAATAGTGCACTCATACCTTAATTAATTAGGTGAATGAGGCAGTGTCCCCAATCAAACAAATTTTACCGATGTTGCTGAAAAATTCTAAGTCTAAATTCTTATCTTTAATTTTTAGAATTTTCATATTTCGAGTTGCAAAAGCAAAACATAAATTATATACAATGGTTTAAATATCTAATTTGTTTCATTTTATTTATTGACATAACCCAATGTAAATTCATTTCTTTTTTTTCAGTGCAGTAGATATTGAACATTACATAGATGTGTGATTATGAATGTGATAAAGTAATTCGACTTAAGTTTGCAGTGTCTCAAATTGCTTCTAAACCGCTTGCAGTGCGCTGATAAAAAGTGTTTATCAAGCAAATATTCACTTAGATGGTAAGAGTTTGCCAAATCTGAATAACAGAAATACAGTTCCCAATACAGTAAATATACATATATATATGTTTTTAGTTATTTATTATATAGATGATACCAACTGTGAATGCTTTTATTTTTGCTGTGTGACTTAATCGTGCTGTGATAAAACGTATTTCCTATGTGAAGACTAAAAAAATGTTTATAAATTGCTCGACGGAAATGTAGAGATGTATGTGTACAGATACATAGTACTTACAAAAAAAAAACGGTTGTTATCATTATTTTTAACGTTTAAAAACGGTGGTTTATTTTTATAAGACCATTGATGAGTCAGAATAATTCAATATGAAGACAGACCCTTAGAAAAATTCTCATGAAGATAACATATGTATGTAAATATCGTTAGTAGAAAAATGCAAACAAACAAAACTATGTTTTTCTTACAAAATGTAATTTGATGAGTTTAGTTTTTTAAGTTTGTTTTTGTTAAGAAAATATTGATTTTTTTATTTCACAGTAACTTGAAAAATAATACTGCTTAATTTCAATACATAAAAGAAGCAACAAAGCTAAACAATGAAAAAATCTTCAGTATTTTCTAAAAACAACTCCCAGTGTTGAAAAAGTGATAGTTCATTTTTGAATATAATTAAAAAGGATAGTGTCTAAATGGCTACCCTGGGGTATTGCAGAAAAAAATTCAATTCAAAAATATTCCATTACAAAATTCTGAATATGAACTTTTAAATAAAAATATTGAAGCCATTCTTGTATGGTCTTGAATTTATTATCTAATTTTTGATTTGCAAAAATCAAGTGTTGTCCCTATTCAAGGTAGGTATAGATAAACCAACAGACAGAATTGCCGGACTCACCTTATTAAGAACGTAATAAAGTGAATCATCGTAATTTAAGATCTCGCGTATTAGATTTTCTTGAACTCGAAATTAAAAATGAAAAATGAGTATTTTCAAAATAAGGTGTCTCTTGCAGATGTTATGTTTCAATCAATAAAATATTCAACTTTATCAAATTATCGAAGAAACAAATTTTTTCATTGCGAATAATTACTAAAAAAATTTCGAATGCTGAGACAAAATTTTATGTTTAAATTTAATCAATGATTAGATATGTAAATCGTCCAGTTCAATCGATAAAATTGTATAATGTGTTTGTATAAGAACATTATAATCTGATAAAATCTTTGATTAAAAATATTTTGATTAGATACAAAAATTTTTTTTAATTTTTTTAAACAGTTTCAGTTTAAAGTTAAAAACCGCCATTCAATTTTATTTATTTGATATTTAAAACGTGAATTTTGATTTTTTTTCAAAATCATGAAAAAAGGTCGCTATATATGTAAGATTGTGCTCAAACATGAATCATTACCGATATTAAAATATGACCTAAGTACGTCTGTCATTAATTTACACAAAACACTGGCTGTCTCTTTTGATATTGATATCAAAAAATGGCCTACTTGCCCTTGTTCAAAAAAAAAAATTAACTTTATCGATCAAGAATTGTTCCAACTTCATGTGTACTGATAAATTTTTTCAGTGACAGACTCAAAACCCAGTTCAACAAAATTTCTCAAAAAAAAAAGAAGAAAAAACAATAACTCACAGAAAAAAAAACAGACACAATGCCATCAGATGAGTTTGTGTTGTAGGTTCGTGTTGGAGTCGAGTTTGTATATCAGCTCTGCATGATGGACATGTGACTCGTGAAGATGTTGGTCCAACTGGAGCACTATAATGAACTTGTGTTGGCTGAGTTGAAATTATAACTGCAGCAGTTCCTGCTGGTTGATTTTGAATATTTCCTGGTTGATAAGTTTGTGCTGGAGTATATCCTGGTGGTGGTTGAGGTTGAGGTTGAGCTGCCCAACCAGGTTGAGCGGATGAATAAGCTGGTGGTGGTCCATTTTTATCCATATTGCAAATTTATATATATATATATTTTTATTGGAATTGAAAAAAAAAATACAGAAAGGATGGCAAGCACTGATATCACAAGACTAAAACACAATCAGGTTATTGTTTGAATTTTATTAATATCTGAGAAAGGTGAAACTCGGTCGCCTTTATCAATTCTTTTCATATTTAATCAGCTAGATTCGAGCTTTTAATTTGCTTTATCTATCCTATAGGTATATAAGTAAGGCATGTACATACATGTATTGGGTTCGTGGTAGAAACTGTTTACACAGTTTTAATAAAATCTAGGCGAATGAGGAGGAAACGATTCAGGTTTTAGTCATACTTTTTAGGTTCCTCGAATATGAAATCATTCATATTAAAGTCAACAAAATCCGACTTTTTGGAAAAAAAAACAGTTTTCAAAAACATTCACATTAAAAATTTGACTCCCCAAAAAAACCGAAAACAAAATTTGAAAAACAACGGCAACAATTGGAATTCCGTGCTATAGCTTTCTTACAGCCATCACTCCAATCTCAAAGATATGAGCAAATATCTAAAGCAACTTCTTAAAAACAAAAATCTAATAAATGTATATCAGTGTTGCCAGTTCAGTTTTTTCTTCTTTAGTTATATGTAAGTTGTGTTATAGATTTGCTTAAATCTTTGAAATTATTAGTCCTAGAATCCTCGGGTTTTCAATATTTGATTTTAAATTTATGATAGCATTAAATATTGAAAACAAAAATTTTAGTAGTTTAGAACAAAAATCTATTTTAATTTAAAAAAAAATTAATCTACAATATCGAGTTTAAAACTTAATATTTCAAAACTACCTATATATGCACTGGAACAACTTGAATAAAACACACAATATTTTAAGGTAAGAGCAAATACGTGCGATGGAGACATCCATTTTACTTTTTATCCAAAATTCTTCCCCTTAAATTGTTTCAGATGCTATCTTATCAAGAATTGTTTATAAATAAAAAATGTTTGTATCTCGTTCAAAATGAGTCATGTTTATATGTACATAGGTAAACAATTCTTTGTTTTTTTATTATCTTTAAATATTATATCTATACTGTTCCTTTCTAAAGGAAATGTATACAGATAAAAATAACAATTCAAAGGGGGAAAACTTTTATGGGAATTTTTTAGGAAAATTGGGTTTAATTGAATATAACTGATAACTCGTTATTTTTAAAATTTCGATGTATGTACTATGAACATTTGGAAAAAAACATTAAACATTTTATTTTCTGTAACATTGATTGAAATACACTTTTATTTGCGACTTTATGTACTTCAGGGCAAGTTTTAGATTTGACAAAAAAAGGGAACGCAAAAAATTTTGGCCCCGGAATTTTGTGACTCTGCCTGTCTTTCGAATGCGAGAAGAAAAGTTGGTCAAACAATCAAGGTAGTGGAGTACGAATTTGAAGTGGTGCAATCCTTTAAATACCTTGGATCAATAGTAGCAGCCGATAACAATATAGAAGAAGATATACCCGCGCGGCTTTTTAATTCCAACAGAGCCTACTATAGTCTGTCAAAGCTCTTCAAATCCAGAAATCTCACCATAACTTCAAAACTGATGCTGTATAGGACCATGCCAGTACTCACGTATGGATCCGAGACTTGGGGGCTTAGCAAAAGACACTCCGACCTATTAGCCGCGTTCGAGAGAAAAGTCTTAAGGAGAATTGGTGGCCCCATATGTGAGGACGATTCCGGAGACGGTACAATAATGAATTGTACGCAATCTACCTTGAAGCAGACATAGGGACAAAAATTAAGCTCGGTAGACTCCGGTGAGCAGGGCAATTAGCTCGCATGAGTGAAGAGAAACCTGCTCGGAAAGTCCTTTGTGGTACATTCTATGGTAGAAGGCATCGTGTTAGACCATTCTTGCGCTGGAGAGATGGCGTAGACCAGGACGCCAGAAGCCTTGAGGTGCGCCACTGGATGGCGTCGGCTCGAGATCGGGATAGGTGGAGAGACTTGTTGAAGGAGGCCAGAACTGGACCCTGGTTATCGAGCCGAAGAAGGTCTTTCTTGCAAATTATTAATATTTCATGAAATATTGCCCGAAATTTTCTCAACAAAAAAATAAATATTCCTTTGCATGAAGTTCAAAACCGTCGCGTCGTAAAAACCATTTTGGAAAAATATTTGATCAAAATTTCATTTCCAAGGAATGCTGTGACTAAAAATGAACCAAATTGGTCTTTCCTTTTAGATCCGATGTAAATATTGAACGTACAAAGACAGACTCAGAGAAGAGAAGAAGTGCTGCCATCTGTTTGTCAGAAATAGAAATTCAACCACTTATTTCGGCTGTAAAATTTCTGCAGACTAAATGACAGACAGTAGAACCATTTTGTTTTGTCTTCCCCATCATATCAAAATCTCGAGTTGGAATTGTTTTGCAAATGCAAGACTAAAGTCGAGAGTTATACAAAAAAATAATACAAAGTAAGTAAAAACACAAATAAGCACTAGCGCTGTGCCATTAAATGTGGTCCATGTTTGAGCATTGTTCAAACATCAGCCTTACATCTTGGACTAATTAGGTTAGGCAAGAATCTGTTGGTTACGTTATTCAGGTGAAATTTTTTTTTTATATTCAACAAAAATAAGCAAAACACTATTTCACTAAAATTTTAAAAATAATAATTATTTCTGCTTAAAACAGTCGATAAGTATGAAAGGTTGTCATACAACTTGTTAATGTTGAAATATTTTTATTTTTACTTCCGGGTATCCAATTAATAAAATACTTTCAAAGTAGGTGCATATATATATCTTATCGCATGTTTTTGAAATGTTACACCAAAGATAATGTCCCATTATAACAACTTGTTATATCATCCTTGGGTTCTATCTTTTGTTCTAATGATTAACTTAACAAGAAATTAAATGATATTTTTAAATGTTTAAGTGATTTTTAAAAGGCTGCACGATTTAGGAGAAAAAATAAAAGAAAAAAAAAGAAAAAGCTAGAAATGTCTACTTTGGAAATATTTAAATGCAAAAATTTAACGAAGATTTTTGAAATAGTGAACAAAAATAACATCGTCCTTATTTAATCAATTTATATAGTTTTTTTTTTTCTTCAGTTCAATTATATCCACCTGTCTCGTTTCTCGATACTGTGGCGAGAAAAAGACTTTGATATGGGGAGCCATTCCGTAAAACTGAAGCGATAAAACGATATCGTTTAAACTATCCATTTTTTTCTACAAGTTCTTTTGTTTTCGTTCTCATGGCCATCTTAAGGCACTTTGTTAAATCGATTAATAAAATAAAAATATATAAATTTCCACATACCAAAATAAGCACAAAAATAATGCCATCATATGCGTTTTTGTCGTGGATTCATGTTTAAGATTTGTTAAAATATCAGCTCTACAACTTGGACAAGTTATTCGACTAGGATTTGGACCAACTGCAACGCTATTATAATATACAGGTGGCGATTGCATTTTAATTTATATTAAATACAAAAAAACAACAACAAAACTTTTAAAAACAAAAAAAAAACACTAAATTTTTCAGTTTAAAGACTTCAATTCGGTTTGAAAGCTTTTGTACTATTATTTTCATTTTCACTCATATACCTATCACAAAATATCCAATCAGTAAAAATTGTCTTATATCTTATCTCAATGCGTTTGTTTATTTATATTATTTTTAAAGTGGTATTATCTTTCTAACTACGTTCTACGAGTAGGTACTTAAAAAATTTGATATTATCAACAACTTTTTTTTGTTTTTAATAATTATTTTCTTATTAATCAATGATTTAGGAAACATTAATTAAACATGGAACAAACATAAAAATTTTTGAATAAAAATATATGTTATCAAATCAACTAAAACTGATTGCTTAAACAAAAATTCAAATCGAAAAACAAATCTCGCATTTCAAGTGGACATATTCATTATGGTCAAAGAATTTTTATCGTTTATATTAAGATTGAAGTGATATATTATTTTTTTCATAGAAGTTTTCTGCTTAAAATTATTTTTAGAGTAATTAATATAGTAATTTTGATATAATTACTTTTGATAAACCTGTATAGGGGTTTTCTTTAAGCTTTGGACTTAAGGTTTTTAGGATATTCTCTAAAAGAGAAAATATATTTTTTTTTGCCTCAAAAACAACGGTACCTAAGGATATTAATAAATTTTTTTAAGTGGTATTTTGTAAGTAATAACAATTATGTGGAAAGAAAAAAAAATTTCAAAAAACCGGGAATAACGGATTTTTGGTTTTTAATTATGTCATAAGTCATAACATTTTTAACGGATTTGATAAAAATTTCAAATCAATTTTTTTTTGAAGGCTTATTATTTGAATTGCTAAAATAATGCAAAAAATAAGTTTGAGCTAAAAATTAAAAATTAAAAGCCATCTGATGCATTTCAAAAATACGAGTTTTTGAAATTTGTTTTTAAAAATCGTTACGGAAAATCGTTTAGAAAAAAAAAAAAATTGTGTATAATATCCACTTAAAAATAAAATTAAAAAAAATATAAAACTGAATTTTCAAAAAAAAAAAAATCAATTTTTTGATACATTATCAATATCAATAGATCCGTTTTTGGGATAAATAAGTTTTGTTATTATTCGTATGAAAAGTACCGTTATTTATGCTAAATGCTACATTTCGACAGACCATTAAACCTACGGACAGCCAGACAGAGAGACTTAAAATTTTCGCCAAAATTTTCCCAATTAATGTTTCAAGAATAAGAAAATATGGTCCACCCTATGCTTTTAGAATCAATTTTTTTTCATTAACAACAATTTGTAAAGAAATTAAACATGTATATCAAAAATAATAAAATTGTATCCGTCATGTAAAATGCGCAGTAAATTTTAATTAACATGGCGAACAAGAGAATTCCCACTACTGGCGCGAAATTAAGTGCTTTTGAATGTCGTACGTGACGTTGGTTTGATAGAAAATTTTGCTCTACAACTTGATTCACAATAATTTGCGACACATCACTATAAGGGAAATTTCTTTTTGTATCATTTTCTAATCCATAATTATTCCAACTCGGAAATCTTCGTTTTTTTTATCATTTATTTGGATATAGCTCATCAGTCGATTTCATTTGACAAGCGCCATTTGATCATAATCTCTGATAATTCCCTGAGAATTCTATACCACTGCAACCACAAATATCACAAAAATCGTTAAAACACCACAAAATCATCAACCATACATTTTTCGTTAAAATAAATATTTAAATAAAATAAGAAAAATAATTTATCACTCACAGAAATAAGCACAAACAAAGGGCCATCAAATGCGTTTTAGTTGTAGATTCATGTTTCAGAGTTGTTAAAACTTCACCTCTACAACTTGGACAAACTACTCGAGATGGATTTGGACCAACTGGTGTTGACATTTTGTATGTATGATTCGATAAAAAAAAACGATCTAGTATAATTAATTTTACCGTTAAAAGCCTTCAATTCAAGTTGAAAGGTTTTGTACAATTATTTCATTTTGAAATCTTCATTTCCACTTATATGTACATTTGTGTATATAAAAAAAAAATATTACAAAGTACACAATCAGTAAAATTATCTCATATCTTATCGTAAAATGGTTTTTTTTTATATATATAAAAATTCTGAAGTGGTAGTTAGGCTTACCTTATATCTTAGTGCATAAGATATTTCTTTTGAAATGGCTATGACTAGATCTACGAGTTTACGAGTATTAGGGATGGTATCGAAAAATAGGTGAATTAAGTAGCATGACGCATCAGAGCGATTTTATGAAACTCAAACGTGAGTATAACATGTGGGTTACTTTGTCTTACAAAAGAAAAATTACTATTGATTTTTAACTTAATGTTAGTAATGGTATTTTAAATACCATAAACATAATAGTTTGTGTCGACAATTTTATAAATCAAGAAAAGTACGTATACGTCTAAGTGTACCTCCTACTGTTTTCGGTCACAATTTTCTGGATTGGCAGTAAAATTTTCAATGCCTACAAATACTCATTTTTTATTTAATTAAGGAAAAAGTAAAATATCAATTTCTTGAAAATTCCACGAGAACCATAATATTTTTTTTTTACGTCAAAGAGATTTGAAATCAAATATTTACAAAAGCAATTCAGTGGAAAATATCACATCAACAAAACCAAAGAAAAAAAAGCAATGCCTGAAACTTAAGGATTCTTTAAACTTGCGTTCGTGAGAAAATGGTCTAAAGTTTTCAGACTTTTTAATTTTGATACAATTTTGATATATGATATAGAAAAGTAGTTCTTCTTTGACTGTACTAAGTTACTGTATAGCGAGATTTGGATTCGTTAAAAAACAAAGGTGACTAATTTCCCAGATACAAAATTGAAAAAAGTTTTGACTAGCTTCAAAAAACAACAGTGTACCCCAACAACAGTAAAGACAAGATTAAATGCCTACTTATAAAATTTTAAGTAAATATGAAAAATCATTTCATCAACATTTTTTTTTTTGATTTATTTATTTTAGGAATTCGAATAAATTACATTTTTTTTTTACAATTCTTTTCTGTTTATTGTAATAGGCCAGTTGCCGGAAGATTTTATTTTTATAATAACATATTTTGTGTTTTTTTTTACTCTTACGTGGTTATTCACAACACCAAGATTTAAAAAATTTTATATTCAAAAATATAACTTTACAACTATGTGTCGTAGAAAACAATAAAATTGTAATGAATTAAATGTTCTACCTATGTGTTTTTTTTTTTTTCAATTTATATAAGCTGTAAAGTAGATATCAAAAAACTGAACAAAGTATACTTTTAGGAGTTTTAACTTTGTAAGTAAGAAAAAATGTTGTATGAAAAAAGAATCAAAATTAAATTTTCTATGGAAACAATTCCTCCAATTTCTTGTACATACATATGTGTATTGAGATAATGGGAATGCGTTTTTTGAAATTTAGGCCAACGTACAACACCTTTGTAGGATAACACTTTTAGCATTGAATTTTTATTTTAAACAAAGATTTGAAATACATATCTATCAATCAGTTGAAATCCGTGGTGGATAAAAATTACTATAATCTTTTGAGATTATAGTAAAACATTTTCCATTGCTCCTGGGCTCGAATTTGGTATATCAAAATGTAAGCTTAAACGTGGCATGTAATATTAATATTCGATGCCAATATCTTCCTAGAGAAACTGTGACCACAATACACGAGATGGAAGAAGTTTCATGGGAAATTTTATTCACGATAGAAATTCTGTTGCTCCAAAATTCTGTACTAAAAAATGCAGTCAATTCAATATTCTGCTTCTTACAAATCTGTAAATCCAAACTTCTATTCATAAGAACTCTTAAATAATTTTGTAAAGGGTTTTTTTGTATTCCAAAATTATTATCTACACCAAAAATTGATATCGCAAAAAAGTTCGCATTTTTTGTTATCCTGTTTTTCAAAAACCAGACAAAAAACTTTGTTTACACAAAATATAAGCTATATATAAAAGATTCAGGTGGTTTTCGAGTTATATACTTGTAAGCAAAAACTGTTTAAAATATTTCAAATATTATCTCAAAAACTAATAGTTAGAAATTGTCATATATGAATCAAGGCGAACCGAAATTCATTTAAAAAAATAAATATTCAAAAGTCAAATGTGTACTTGATCTGTATAAAATTAAAATATACATACATAGATTAAAATAGAAAAAAAAAATACCACCAGGGAATTTTTTTTCTATTTTAATCTATGAAATTAATTAACTGATTTAAATAAGTTCTTAATGACTTTTAATTCATTGGCTTGCCAGTGATCTCCCTTGAACTTATGAGTTGATAAGTGAGAGCCTTATCTATACGAAATTTTTGTCAAGTATAGTTCAACTTACAAAATTTCCATTACGAAACTTAAGGGTGAACTACATAATATACATACATACATACGTATGTATATATGTCGAACAAGATTAAAGTTTTTTTTATATTTTTTATTTCGTTTTACCCAACGCTAAAATAAAACGTAGAACAAACAAAACGTGCACGTAAAATGCACCTGTTTCAAATACTCCCCTTCCAAGTCTTATGTCGTTTTTAATTGGCAATCCAGAATTTCTCGATTCTGAAAAATTTGAAGTTTGGTGTGACTGTATTAGTATTTCAAGCAATCACTTTACAGTTCGCACAATTTGTAAATTTAAACAAATATGACATTTATCAAGTGTGACATTTAATTCTTTGAATGTGTGAGTGATTCTGTTTTTGCTTCTGATTTCAAATCCAGACGAGAAATTCTCTTTTTTTTTAGAATCAAAACTGTCACTTTTGCCCAATTGAACGCATTCAGAATGTTTTTTTTCTGCTTTCAGATTGCCAATTGAAAACGACATTAAGCTTAAGTTTTGTAGACTAGAGACTCCACATATCTCCACAGAGAATAGTCCAGCTTAGCTGAATCGCTCGATCTTGGAGGCCAATTTATGACTCCGAAACGTAAAACTATGTGGTTACCAAACTTTTGCTTCAATAAATCAATAACCATCAAATAACCATTGATTAGTAACGTTCTGGCCAGCATCATGAATTCATCAGCCCATAAACCACACCAAACAGTCAGTTCTTCTGAGACGATGTCTCAACTTACACTTGAGGATTATCTTGACTCCAAATACGGCTGTTTTGTTTATTGACATAGCCATTCAATCAAAAGAGAGCTTCATTGCCATTCACCGTTAGAGGGATATAGTGCATGATACGTATTTCGAACACAATCATGATTTTCAAATGAAATGCCAAACCAAATAAAAAACAAATCACTCAACAGCTGTTAAAATGGCCGCCAATTAAAAAAAGTGTTGTTCTATACCTCTAAAAAAAAACACCGTTTGTAATCAATTACTAAGAAGGTTTAGGTATTTCCAATTGTCAAGTAGGGAAGATTCTTAGAAAAAGAAATTATTTATTTCCGATTTGTATAATCATTTAATCAGTAATCACTAATCACATGTTCGTTATCATACACTTAACTTCTCATACGCCTCACTAAAGCCAAGATAAAACCGATTTTCTAGCTTCCTCGTAATGATAAAATATCGGCATATATTTGATTCACACCAAAGTGCCGATATCGAAGCAGTCTCGAGACAAGAAAATTATTGTTAGAAAATATAGAATGAGGGGGAGGGCATATTCAAAATATCGATATCGATACCTGATTCGATCTCAATCTTTCTTATGGAACAAAATTTTATCGTATCGATACTTTATCGATATTGGCACCATAGTAATTTATCGATATTGGCACCATAGTTACAATTAATGTAGCATCAGTAGATAAATTTTGTGTAAGAAACGACAAAAAAAAGAACAAAAATTGTACTCACAGGCAACAGAACAAAAGTAAAGCCATTATATGAGTTTTTGTAGTTGGCTCATGCTTCAAATCCGTCAAAATGTCAGCTCTACAATGGGGACAAGTTAATCGACATGGTCGTGGACCGACTACACGATTATCAGATGCAACTGTCACAACAATTGGCTCCTCGTAAATTTGTGCTGGAGACCATTTTGGTGGTGATTCAGAATATTTTGGTGGACTATTAGATTTCACCACTTCGGAATATTTCGATGAATTATTTGAATTTTCCATTTTTCAATTTTTTTTTTTCACCAAGATTTTTGAATAAATTACAACTGCACTGAGAAGACTTTACACCACAAGAAATCAATGTGTAATGAATAAAAAATCAGAGCTCCACAACCGAAAATTATTGTCACATGAAGTGAGTATTGGCTTTTTGTTATCATTGTTTGGAAAATTAAAAAAAATCAATAATCTTCTGGATGATGACCTTCCACATTAATTTGAATAATTTATAATATTCATTGTGTGACTCCTTATTAAAATTGTTGCTATCGTTTGTGTGATTTAATGGCAAACAAAATTATTAAATGTTTTAACAGTACCAACCAAAGACAAAGAGCGTTTTTTTTTTGTATATAAAACTGATTTATCTCTCGAAATTAAGATCGTGAATAAAAGTTCGGCGGGAAGAAGCAAAGGCTGTGTTCGGATACAGATTCAGGTTAGGAACCCATTGACTCTATAATACGAAAAAGTAAGTGGCAGTGAATTCACCACAGGCTTCGAGTACAAGCATCGAGTACATTGCGAGTCAAGCGACGCAATGAAACGATTTCACGCAGGCAGGCACACAGACGAGCGTTCTGACTTAGAAGCACTTGGCGAAGTAGGTTCGACGAGGAATCAGCTTTGACTTTAAAAAACGATTATTAGGGTGTATTCTACCAATAAAAAATAATTTTCAACAGGGGATTTCTTCGAAACTAAAAGAGATATTGAAAAGATTAAAAATGAGATTACATTTTTTGGAATTCATAAAAATCAGTTTTGAAAAGTATGTATTTTTGAAAACTCAACTTGATGGGATAGTTCTGATTCTAAAATTTGAGTTAATCATGTTCAAAAACTTAAGAAAATTGTGTTTAAAAAAATTTCCCGCATTGTAAAATACGTAAGAATAAATACTTACATACATACAGGGTGAGTCATGAGCAATGCGACAAAATGCTAGGGCGTGTAGGTTGCGTTGAGACAAGAAAAAAATCGTATGGGAGGGGGGGGGTCTATTCCCCTCCGTTTAGCCGGGAGGGACTTAAAATGAAAAAAAAATTATTTAAAACCAACGGCTTCATTCACAATGCTGTGCGATACGTTTTTGAAAAGCCATTAACTTTTTCTTTCATTTTGTGTTTAAATAAATCTATTCTAAGAAATAGTTTTTGAAATATTAATTTTCAAAGTCAAAATTTTGAAAAAAAAAATTGAAAAAAAAATTTCAAATTCAATTTTTTCAAAATTTTACGTAATTAAGTGCTAATTTTAATTTCAAAATTCAATGCTGTTATTAATTTTAAGTCTAAATAAGAAAACCGGATGCAAAAATTTTATGTCGTTCTCAAGAAATTAAAAAAAAACCAAAACCACCTTTTTCTAAGAAAAACATTTATTTTTATTGTAACGAAGCAATTTATTTATTTATTTAACATTAATCTTAGTTTTTTTACTTTTTTTTTTTAATTGGAGTTTTATGAGAACGTAATAAAATTAAATAGTATTGGAATAACCCTGGATTAATATTATTTTCGTTGATAACTTCTGAAAACTGACCTGTCAATATTTTTGCCTTGGCCTGCCCGCAGCCCATGGGTTCTACCTGTTATGGGGACAATAGGGACAATAAAACCGCATTTTTTTTAATGAAAAAAAAAAGAAAATTGCAACGCAAGATAAATAAAAGGCATTGCAGTTTTGCTTAGTAATTATTTCCAATTTGAATATTAACTCATTAACACGTAACGATGTCAAGCTCATACACCCGAGAAGAATTAACGGACATGCATTTCTGCTACGGTTTAGCTAATGGTCGAAGTCGTGAAGCCGAAAGACTGTACGCTGAAAGATATGCCGATAGGAGGTGTCCCCATCAAAGCACGTTTTTAAGAATCCACCGACGTCTACGAGATCATGGAGTCGGAAAAACGTTTTTTTTTTTTCAAATGTTTTTCAATGTTCAAACGAGAATATCTAAAGAATGTGAAATATTTATTTATATTAGTTCTTATTCCTCAAAAATGAACTACCCCTTCCCCAACCCGATAATTCATCTAATTTGAACACCATGTCAGGATTTCATTTTATATGGTTTTATTAATCAAGTTTTCTTAAGTTAAATTATACAGCAGCTAGTGTGTTTCTAACCGAATATAGGTTTAACAAATAAGAATGTCGATTTTGTTATCAACAAATTAAAATATAATAAATTATCAATATAGTCAATTAATTAATCTGAGTCATTTTAGAAGCGAGATAACATTTTCCTGCAACCGGAACAAATAAGTTGAAAACAGTTGAATGACTAATTGTAGAAGCTAGAGCAATTAAAAAAAAATAGAACTCTTGACTATACTTGTTGGTTCGACAAGGGCTTTATGACATGTTTTTAGTTTTAAATAACAGTGGAGGAAATCTAGGGGTTGACTTTAATTCATACATCATGTTTGTTACTTACAAAGCATAAATCCAAAACTCGACAAAATTGAACAGTGAGAATTGAAATTGTATAAATCCATTCTGAATGCAATGAAGACGTTTTGCATAAGATGCGCCAAGTAAGAAAAAAATATAATGGTTTGAAGTGGACCCGTCCCCCTCGCTGTTCACGAGGAAGAGGGTATATTTAAAAATAAAAACGAAAACAACGACTAAACATAACCAAAAAATATAGAAAAACAATAGCAACAATTAACAAATCAAGCAACACGTTTTCTTAAGGCCCGAAAAACATTCTTTAATCTCTTCCTGAAATAAAGATGTTTTACCATTCAAACTCAAAATTTTGAGATTCTAGAAAGTAGTCTAAAAGATTAGTTGCACAAATTTCAACTTTTTTGGCTCCAGGTGAAGTATTTTTGACTTTTTTCCAGCTAAGCCAGCGGTCCCGTTGCATTCTGTTTGAAGAGTTTTTATTTTAAAAGCGTTTTCGTTTCGTAATCAAGAAGAAGTCACTTGCATTTTTCGATACAAAATGCCAGATGAACGGGTTCTGTCTGTTTCATAATTTACATATTATTTCTTTGAAATCTCAAATGATTTATTTCAAAATTGAATATCAAAATTTGATATTTAACGATAACGATTTGTTTTGATTTTTTTTTCGAATCCACGTTTGCCGTTATCTTCTTTTCAGTTTTCAGAAGTAGAACTGTCATTCAGTGTCAAACGAACGATATCGGAAGTCTTCAGAATGCTTACAGACCACCTAACGAAAACGCTATAGCAGTCACCATTATAAAAAAAAAGTTGGGAAGCTTTTCGGGCATGATTGAATTCTAAAAATGTGAAAATTGATCTAAAATGAACTAGTGAACTAGATGTGTGAACTAAGTACACTAAACTGTACTAAGTACATTAGACTAGTGCGTTCGCCAATTACATAAGTTTATAAGATAGAAACGTAGTTTTTGAAGAAAATAAAAAAAATATGTAAAATAATATTTCATGTTTCAACAATTTTTGTAAACTTACAGAAAAACACACAACAAAACAGCTAGAACGTGTGTTCGCGTAGTTGCTTCATGTTTAAGATTAGTCAAAACATCAGCTCGACATGAAGGACAAATGACTCGAGAAGCAGTCGGTCCAACATTACGATTATTGTTATTATTAATATGATCCATGTAATCAGGAGGCAAGCTACACGTAAGTGGTGTTTGGTTTTCCATTTGGTTTTTGATTCACACTTTTTTTCTATTATCAATACTTAACAGTCAATAACTAACAGTCTATCACTAATATACCAATTCCAAGTACTGATTCAGAATTCACAAAAAAAAATATAATAATCTTTTGTTTAATGTTATCTTTGTTTATTGTTGATATCTATTTTTAATTTTTGTTGACATACGATACGAAATACAATCAAAGAACTGTTTAACGAATGCAATATATTTAATTATTGAAAATTATGAGTTTTTGCAATCATTTGGGAATTGAACTTGTATTGCGATGGAGTTTAATGGAAACGTTTTTTTTTAAATTCGGGTAAATGATTAAAAAGTCCAGATAAAAAATATGGAAGTATTTATCCATGCGAAGATATTGGTATCATTGATAGTAATAGCTAGTGCTAGTATAACAGAAATACAGTTTTTCTGTTTGTCATAGAAACACTTTTAATTTTTGACCGAAGGAAGTGATGATTTAGATGATGATTTTTTTAGAATCTGAAAAGAATCAAACATTTTATTTATTTTAATATATAATTATGATGCATTTTACGGGTGCATTAAAAATTTATTGAAAATAAAATGTAAGCGCATGTACTAAAATCTACAGATTTTCGATTTAACTAAAATATCATTTTAATGAAAGTTGAAATAATATTCAACATTAAACTTTAAAAAAAAATTCAACAGAATTTTGGGTCGCAACATTTTAAAATATAGAATTTTGTATAAACAGAATTTTGAAATATACAGAATTAGAAGAAAGAATTTTAGATGTACAGAATTTTGACACTTACAGAATTTTTAATTTAGAACATTTTTGAAATGCAGTTTTTTTTTAATACAGGATTTTGTAATTCAAATGTTCGCATTAACAGAATTATAACCCCGAAACGTTCAATTAAAAAAAAATAGAACTCTTGACTATACTTGTTGGTTCGACAAGAGCTTTATGACATGTTTTTAGTTTTAAATAACAGTGGAGGAAATCCAGGGGTTGACTTTAATTAGATAATACATGACCGAGTAACAATGTATAAATCCAAAACTCGACAAAATTGAAATTGAATAAAAAAAATAAATAAGTGCAAGACGTTTTGCATAAGATGCGCCAAGTAAGAAAAAAATATAATGGTTTGAAGAAAACCCGCCCCCCTCTCTGTTCACGAGGAAGAGGGTATTTAAAAATAAAAACTAAAACAACGACTAAACATAACCAAAAAATATAGAAAAACAATAGCAACAATTAACAAATCAAGCAACATCTTTTCTTAAGGCCAAAAAACATTCTTTCATCTCTTCTTTAAATAAAGATGTTTTAACATTCAAACTCAAAATTTTGAGATTCTAGAAAGTAGCAGTAGGAAATTTCAACTTTTTCGGCTCCAGGTGAATTATTTTTGACTTTTTTCCAGTTAAGCCAGCGGTTCCGTTGCATTCTGTTTGAAGAGTTTTTATTTTAAAAGCGTTTTCGTTTGAACTCTCACTTGAACTCCAACAATTTTTTTTCTCTGTTTCATAATTTACACAATTCTTTAAAATCTCAAATACTTTAAGTATTTCAAAATTAAATATCAAATTTGATATTTAACGATAACGATTTTTTTTTGAATCCACGATTGCCGTTATCTTCTTTTCAGTTTGCAGAAGTAGAACTGTCATTCAGTGCCAAACTAACGATATCAGAAGTCTTCAAAATGCTTACAGACCACCAAACGAAAACGCTTAACAATCACCATCTTAGAAAAAGTTTGGAAGCTTTTCGGGCATGATTGAATTCTAAAATTTGTGAACAAAACAAATTTCTTTGAGAGTGGCGATCATATTAAAATTGATCTAAAATGAACTAGTGAACTAGATGTGTGAACTAAGTACACTAAACTGTACTAAGCACATTAGACTAGTGAGTTCGCCAACTACATAAGTTTATAAGATAAAAACGTAGTTTTTGAAGAAAATAAAAAAAAATATGTAAAATAATATTTCATGTTTCAACAGTTTTTGTAAACTTACAGAAAAACACACAACAAAACAGCTAGAACGTGTGTTCGCGTAGTTGCTTCATGTTTAAGATTAGTCAAAACATCAGCTCGACATGAAGGACAAATGACTCGAGAAGCAGTCGGTCCAACATTACGATTATTGTTATTATTAATATGATCCATGTAATCAGGAGGCAAGCTACACGTAAGTGGTGTTTGGTTTTCCATTTGGTTTTTGATTCACACTTTTTTTCTATTATCAATACTTAACAGTCAATAACTAACAGTCTATCACTAATATACCAATTCCAAGTACTGATTCAGAATTCACAAAAAAAAATATAATAATCTTTTGTTTAATGTTATCTTTGTTTATTGTTGATATCTATTTTTAATTTTTGTTGACATACGATACGAAATACAATCAAAGAACTGTTTAACGAATGCAATATACTTAATTATTGAAAATTATGAGTTTTTGCAATCATTTGGGAATTGAACTTGTATTGCGATGGAGTTTAATGGAAACGTTTTTTTTTTTAATTCGGGTAAATGTTTAAAAAAAAAGTCCAGATAAAAAATATGGAAGTATTTATCCATGCGAAGATATTGGTATCATTGATAACTCAGCTAGTACTAGTATAACAGAAATACAGTTTTTCTGTTTGTCATAGAAACACTTTTAATTTTTGACCGAAGGAAGTGATGATTTAGATGATGATTTTTTTAGAATCTGAAAAGAATCAAACATTTTATTTATTTTAATATATAATTATGATGCATTTTACGGGTGCATTAAAAATTTATTGAAAATAAAATTTAAGCGCATGCACTGAAATCTACAGATTTTCGATTTAATTAAAATATCATTTTAATGAAAGTTGAAATAATATTCAACATTAAACTTTAAAAAAAAATTCAACAGAATTTTGGGTCGCAACATTTTAAAATATAGAATTTTGTATTAACAGAATTTTGAAATATACAGAATTAGAAGAAAGAATTTTAGATGTACAGAATTTTGGAATACAGAATTTTGACACTTATAGAATTTTTAATTTAGAACATTTATGAAATGCAGTTTTTTTTTTAATACAGGATTTTGTAATTCAAATGTTGGCATTCACAGAATTATAGCCCCGAAACTTTCAAACTACTAAGACTAAGGTATTTGTTTGTGATCATCTATTTGGGTTAGAGTTTGGGAAACAATTTTGTTTTCAAAATTCTGGCTGGTTCAAAATTTGAAAGGGAATGATCGAAATTCTGGTTTTCAAAATTCTTTTTGGGCTGGGGATGAAATTCCGCCTGGTTCGAAATTTCTGTAAATCCAAAATTTCTCTTAATCCAAACTATGAACAGGAATTTTGAAATTTTTTTAAACTGAATTTAAGCATTTACAGAATTTTAGATTTGCGAAATTTTGAAATACAGAATTTTGAAATAGAAATTTTTACCACAACCCAGTAGAGAATTTCGCATTTAAAGAATTTAATTGTCAAACAAAGTTTTGAGGATTAAAAAAAAAACTGTAAAATTTTGAAAACCTGAATTTCGACCCGCTCTACAAGTTTCTATACTCTACAACTATAAAAAGAACATTTTTTTAAATATAATTTTAAAATGTGCCTCTTAAAATAAGAGATGCAAAATGATGTCATAAATCACAAAGTGAAGCACGAACATTCAAAATTCTGCTAGCAGAGATGAAAATATACTTCACCACTACTATCTATTTTTATTATCAGGAGAAATGTGTGTGAAATGTGCGAACGCAGAAAAATTTCAGGTATTTCATAAGTTTTTTTTTTAACGACTGAAATGATTTTGACCAAACACAATATTTATGTAAAAATCGTAGCTTAAATAAAACTCAAAGAGATAAATACCGCCAGTTAAATTAAGCTATTTCTATTTTCATGAGCTTTACTCAATCTCTTAAGCTTTGAAGATCACATAAAATAAACATTTCTCTTTCTTTATATCTCTTTGCATTGTCTATCTAAAATGCAAAACAAAAAAAAGAAATATCCACGACCGGGAACAAAATTACTCAAATCTATGCATGAACACTGAACAGCAGCCGCAGTCCGTCCAGATCGGTGCGTGGAACTGGTGACGCTTTATAGCTGAAGAGCACATCACACAAAATGATAGAAGGAACAGAATTGGTTGAGATAAACCTTAATCCCCCAACAACTCCCGAAGAGAGAAGCAACAATATAATTGGAAACATACGTTTGGGTCAGGGTGCTAATCTGCCATTCATTGACAATGCTACAGAAGAAGATTTCGAAGCCAAACAAGCAAATCAACTTCAATGGGCACCAAAATCAACAAACGAAGATGGCAAACCTCATCTGAGATACTTTGCTGTCGGTCCAAGTTCCTATTATATAAAATGTCCACTTTGCGGAGCTCGAGCTGATACCGAGACAGTTCATATGTCTGGAGTTTTTGGGCAGTTAAATACGATGTTAGCAGTTTTGTCGTGGTAAGTCTTGAGTTGGCTTTTTCAAATAAACAGCACATAGATGATCATTATTTTGTATCCTTTTTTTCCAGCTGTTTTCCAATATTTTCCCTCTCTTTTCTGTACTGCTGTCTGTCAAGTCAATACAAAAGCAAACGAATGTTTTGCAATAAGTGCGGTGGCCATTTAAGCTTTTACGATCGACCGGTGTGAAGTTTTTTTTGTTATTTATATTTTTGTTTATTACTCGTTGATTTGTATTTCTTTTGTACAAATAAACAATTGATAGAAAGAAAATTTTCAAAATAAATCTTTCGGTTTGCATTAAAAACAAAAATGTTAAGTAGATTTTTTTTTTAAATACTGGAACAGAAAACTTTACAAAAATCTCAATTTTCGACCTTGCTGAAGTCATTATAGTTTAAAAGTTTGCAATGAGATAATAAATGATGTTTTGTGGGCATGACTAATAAATAATAATAAATTTATTTGTGTATATGCAGGTACATATGTACGTATCTTTGGCAAAAGAAAGTGAAAGGAACTACGTAAATAATCGAAAAATGGTGTCAAGTGGAAATAATGGAATCTATTGTTCGTATATACGAATAGCTCAAAAGCAATTATTTGCAGAGGGAAGAGGTGTTGCGAATTGTGTTCAAGTTAAATTCACCTTTTTCTTGCCTTCATTTCCAAATAAGTTAATTATAAGTATAAACCATTACACGAACTTGCTCATATTGTTCTGTATTCTGTCAACAAATTAAAAACTATTTTGGAATTATGTATGATGATTTTTGAAAGCATTTTGAGGCTTTAGATGTTGCATACTCAAACAAAATAACGGGATAGATTCAAAATTTAATTTTTTTCAAATTAAATATCTGCTGAATACACTAGTTTACAAAATTTTGGGTCACCGATGCTACCTAAAAAAAAAAAACTTTTTTTTACTAATTTGGGGTCGCTGAAAACGAAACTGACATTAATTTTTTTTTTCAAAGAACCGTTTTCGAGATATACTCAAAAAAAGATTTTTTCGGTCTATTTTTCGAACACTGGCTTATATCTCTTAAGTGATCTTTTTAATTTACATATAGTAAATATTTTTGAAAAGATAGCAATTTCTGCTTTCCAACGGTATACGGTTTGTTATAATCGGTGGCGAATTCAAATTCTTTTTATAAAAATATATTTTATTTGAGCCAAAAAAATATTTTTTATATTTTTTTTTCTATCCACACGGTTCAATTGAAAATGATCAATTTTCAAAAAAGCTCGATTTTTATAATCTTTGATTGCTTGTATCTTAATGAATTCGCATAAGATTATAACAAACCGTGTACCGTTGGAAAGCAGAAATTGTTATCTTTTCAAAAAAATTTACTATGTGTACATTAAAAAGATCACTTAAGAGATATAAGCCAGTGTTCGAAAAATAGACCAAAAACATCTTTTTTTAGTATATCTCGAAAACGGTTCTTTGAAAAAAAAAATTATGTCATTTTCGTTTTCAGCTACCCCAAATTAGTAAAAAAAAAGTTGTTTTTTTTGTAGGTAGCATTGGTGACCCAAAATTTTGTAAACTAGTGATATCAAAGGATATTTAACTGAATTAGGTACTTATCTTATTTTTGTAGTTGTATATTACCGAAATGATTTTTTTTAAATGGAAATGAGCGTTTTTATTGGATTATCAATATCTCAGGATTTAATAATAATACAACAAAAATAAAGACAGTTTTGAAGAAAAAGATTGACCCCTCTATAAGAATAAAATTACGACTGGATCGCACCAACTTGCTCCATAGTGCACGTACTTTAGAATAAAGAAAAATAGTTTTAGAAAACATGAAATGAACATGCATCGAATTCATTATTTTAATTGATAAAATAAGCCGAAAAAAGGAGTTTGACTTCGAATCTGAAGATGATATCGTACGCATCATAAAAATACTTTTAATTTTTTTTTCTCAAAAATCCAGAAAATATTTTTTGAAAATTTTGATATACGCACCATTATGATTGTATAGAACTTCTTTCATAACAATTTTGATCACATTCCGCGAAATTATTTATACGGAAATTATAATAACCAAAAATACGGTTCTAGGGCCACGAGACAATAACGACACGAGTATTTCGAAGTCTCGTCTCGTTCTTGTCAAAATTAAAAAATGTCTGTCTTGCTCTCTTATTAAGTCTCGCCTTGTCCTGGTACTACTTCAATTTTTTCGGATTTAATATATTTTTGTAAAAAGAAATAAAATGAAAATCATCCATTTAATTCTAGACGCTGTGATTGAAATATTAAATTTTATTTATGTTTTAAAAACACAATTTTGAAAGAATATTTTTTAATTAGAAAGTTAGCTATAAAGCCAGGTACCGTTAACAACCATTTTTCAAAATATTTCTTAACCAAATAATTTTAATTGCTTACAAAACAAAACGGTTATATGACAGGCACACCTAAAGGCAATTATACGTAAAAATCTCGAACTCCATGAAAAAGTTAAAACAGCGGGAACCAATTTTTTGCGTTCTCATATACTGTTTAATATCTCGAGTTCGATATTTTTACGAACCGTAAACTAGCCCTATAGTAATGTTTATGATGGCGACTCCTCTGTGCTTAGAAGGTTAGGCTAGGTTGACGTGGCTGTCAGTGTGAAAACCAACACACTTAGGCCAGGATTGGCCCGTTGTGATACCACAAGAATCTAGAGAAATTCCTCCCTACTCGTTGAACCATTTGGAGCTTCTTATGAAGCGTGAGAGATTGTTAATGCCTTTGTTAGCAAGATCGCTGGGGTCGTTGAAAAAGTATTCTCCCAAATGAACCCTGTGCTTAGAAACCTTATGTACATTTTCTACCAACTAGTTGTGGGTTTGCTTACACAAAAATCAATAAACTGAATAAACTTATTAACTGACATATTCTGCATTTTATCGCCTCATACTACTGAATAATAAATAATAATTCTCAAAACCGTTATATATGATAAATACGTTGACCCATATCATAAATGTTATAAATCTTGTTTGTTTATTAAATCGCTGGTCGTTCTATTGTGAATATTCATTACGTGCTATTGATTACTTTTTGATTAATATTGTTCAAGATACGAGTAGCTTAGGTTCTGTCATATTGTTTTTTGCACAAATACCTATGTATATCATAGCTTAAAATAAGAACAAAAAAATTCAAACATTTTGGAAAAAGAGTTCTAAAGATCTTTTAGTAGGTACCTAGTTCATAGAATAAATTTAACATCAGTGAATAAGCTACTTGAAAGCTCTCTCAAAATTTTCAAAAGCTTTTTTTCTCTTCGATCATTTCTTTTAAAAATATCTATCTATGCTTGAAATAATGTTTCTTTATTTAAGCACATCATAAACGAATACACGATTGTGGGATAGTAGAGTAGAGCCACATCTCAGTGATGATCACGGTCAATACAAATCTCGCATTTTTGTAGTTCAATTTAATTTTTTTACTATTCAAATTGTTTACATCGATATTTTTTTGTCTACATCATGGCACAACCATCAGCTGATCAATTAGCGGAAGATAAACAAATCGAAAACCAAAAAATATTTGATAACTATGCAACACCGCTAGTTGGACAATTTCTTAACCTACCCAAAGGGCCAGCGGAAATAACTTGTCCGGCATGTCATATCCGCGCGCCATCAGAAGTTGTGCATGACTTAAAATGGTATACTGGCACAGTCAATGGAATCTATTCATTTCTCTTTATGTAAGGAGTATTATTTGTTTTTTTTTTGTATCTATGTAATTAGAAGAGTAGTTACGAGTATTTCCCACCCACTTCCACAATGGGAACAATGATGTCATGACATCATTTTCAGGGAAGAGTGGGAGAACTGTTTTATTAATTTAAAAAAAATATCTATATATCTTTACAATTCATTGTAGGCATACATAACTCCCGCTGAGAAGGCAACTTCGCTTCGCTTCTCTTCTTTTTAAAATTTTTGTATTTATTTTTAATTTTGTAATTCTTTCATTTTATTTTTTATAGAATGTTTTGTTGCTGTTTTTATCGAAGTTTTTCACATCCATGTAGGCATTCAGACACGAATCATTACTGCAAGAATTGCGGCTGCTACTTTGGGCGCGTAATGAAACCGAAAAAGTATCTTAAGAACTCAAAGTGATTTTTCTAGATAATTTGTATTATTTTTTTGTTTTAATTTTTATTTTTTTTTGCATAGACATTGAAAATAAATAAAGCTATTTTTGGACAATAAAAAAAAAAGTAATAGAATTGTATGGCTTTTGTTATTTTTATTTATTTCTGGGTCGTGTGCTTGTGTTTTTTTTTGCACATTTATCTACGGGATGGAGAAGATGAAGTGATGACACACAAGTCAATGCAATAATTGAGAGTGGGATCATCTTATTATCATATTCTTATTCGATTTATATTACCTAGTAAAAAAAACAGTGCTCTACTTAATTGTTCATGCTGTTAGATTTAATGAAATATAAAAACAATAATTCATCTCTTGAACAATAAAACATCAATTAAGAGAATTAATTCAATTTCTTTTAAATAAATGTATTTTAATTCAAAAATTGTCTAATGGTTACTATCTGATTTTTTTTTTTTTGATTCTACTTAATTATTACCTTTCGCAAAACTAATACGAGTAAGTTGACCTTTCTTCAAATTTATTGCGGTGATATTTTATTTGCTTTGCAATCCAAAAACCCGACAGAATTTATCCTGGACCCATGTTCTAAAACTATCGCATCAACAAAATTTTTGGAGAAAAAAACAAAATAGTAGGAAAAAATCTTAAAAATCAGTAAAATAAACCACGGATCCTTTGGAAAAATATAATTGTAGGTATTGTTAAAACTTTTGACAATATTTAATAAAGTATCTAAGAAATCAAAAAAGTGCTGCATTATGTTTTGATCAAAAGTTCCAAAGCGAAAAGTGTCGTTCCTTTATCGATCTCATAAAACTAATAACCCTGTCTCGTATAGAAAAACAAAAAATGCCCTGAGGAAGGTTCCAAATTTTATTTTTTGAGCTCAAATTTTTGAAAATGCTTTTTATTAAGAAACCGAAACTTTTGATTTCTTTTTTGTACCTATGTATATACTTTAAGCATTTTTTAAAAACTTGAAAATTTTTCATAATTCGATATTTACCTTATTTTTATTTTTTCCATAGTTTAATTCTAAATTTGTCCTTCCAGTTAGAATGTGCTTGTACGGTTTTCCTTTCTCTATAACTTAAGATATAATACATCACTTAGCATCTCCATATTCATCCACATAAATACCTATCTTTCTCTTAAAAAAGAAAAAAATAATTAAAAAAAAAGCTCCAAAGAAGAGAAAAATTGAATAGTATTATAGAAAAGACAGGCATTTCAGCACAGTCAATGCCCGACCGCATTTGAACGGAATAAAAAAATTCTAATTCAGTGAGAATATATTCACGCCCAACCAGGATTGACCGCAACAAGCAGAGTGCTAATTTATCTATATAACTTGAACCAAATTAGTATTTTTTAAATCTCCGGCTTTAGGGAAACCTGTTCACAAAATTCTAAGTAAAAGTTCATGGTCATAATTATAAAGCAGTATAATTAAAAGCTCTTTTAGTACTTTTACAGCCTCAATTAAAAATATGACTGAAGTTCAAACAACTCTGGTTGAGGATGAACCTGCCCCAATGCGATTGCTTGTAGCTCCAAAGATATTCTATTTTGCAGTCGGTCCAAATTCCCATGAAGTCACTTGTCCATTTTGTAAGATCGAAGGGAAGACCACCGTGAAGAGGAAATATTTCAAATGCTACCGTCAGCATTATTGTTCTAGCTGTGGCGAATATTTGGGCACTTTTCGGCGGCCACAACTTTAGATTTAGTAATAAAATATTTTATGCAAATTTAATGTTATTTTTACTCTTTTTTTTTTTTTAATTGATTTTAAAAATAAAAATTAATACCTCTATCTATTTTGTTTTATCCAAGAGATAATTTTTGAAGAGAGTTTTTTTTTCTATACCTATCGGTTTTGTGATGATCATGAATCATGAAGTCATGATGATATGTGCTAAAAGCTTGAAAATTGTGAGTGCACAACCTCTGTTTGCGGGTTTTTTAGATTCTATTTTTCAGTTGGCATTGGGATTAGTTTTGTTCTGGATGGAGAAACGGATCGAGTCATTGGTCAAAAGTGATATTTTAAGTTTGCCTTTTGAACAAAAGTGAGAGTAGTGTTGGTTTGGAGCTTTTTAACATGAGCTCCCCGGCAGCTGATTCGACGACAATTGGTCACCTCGAGAAGGAACCAACTGAGATACATTGCCCATCATGCAATGCTGTAGGTCTAAGTAAATTACGACTGGAACGGGTCACCTGTGTTCAGAAAATTGTTGGTGCTATTAATTTTTGTTTATGTTGGTAAGTAAGCTGTCGGCCTTTTGTTTAAATTTTATTTATAGTGTGTAATAGAAAATAATTATTTTTATTTATAAAGGCGTGACTGTTTTGATTGAATTGCGTTTGTGCGTAGGTACCTAATTAGACAATGCGAAATAAGCAAAGTAATTTTAGTTTTGAATTGAAGTTTTAAAATAATTAATTTTAGTTCGTAGGTTATAGTATGGTATTGCTAATACAAAACAAAACTGTGGGCAGTTACGTATTGTGCTTGGTTTGCTAGCAGTGCTATAGTGACAAAAAAAAAGTAAATAAAATAAATGTTTATAATGTTCTAAAATTAATGCACTAGTTACTTCATTCGATCCAAATTTATTTACCAGTTATTATAAAAATCTAAAAAGAAAACTGAATATATATATTTTTTGGGTTTGTTCAAAATTGCGTTGGGTAAAAAATCCTGAATGGTATAACAAATTATCAAATGGCCAAAATTACGAAATCCTCAATAGCAAAGTTGTGGATGCAATAAAATCTTAAATGACTCAAACCTTTCCAGATTTATTTTGTTTGATATTAGAGATTTTATGTGAGCTAGTCCAATAAAATTTAAAAAACAAATCCCAAAAACTATAGATTTTTAAACAAAATTTGGTAAAAAAGGATAAATCACTAAAAAAGATTTAACAATAAAAGTTTGTCAAAAATTGTTTTGTGATAAGGAAGTTTTGTGGAAAAAGGTTAATCATCAAAAAAATTTGTCAAAAATATGTTTAAAAAAAATATATTTAAATTGCTGAGAAATTTATTTGTAAAAATTGATTTAGCATCAGTTAATCAGTTAACTATCCTCGAGTTAGAAAAGAGACTCTGCTGCTTGGTTGTGAATCGGGCACAACTTTGACATTTAGAAAAGTAGTGAAATTAAATGTCAAACTAATAAAATATTTTTTTGCCGGTGGTCATTTTTGAGATGCTCACCAAAAACAATAGCGAAATGTTGTAGGTTTGTCTATTTTTGTGGTTTTTCTCGGAGTATCTTTTTTAAAGCAACGTACTACTGTTTGAAACTTCAAGTCATTATTGCTACCAATATAAGGCCTTGCTTAAGTTGAGGAACAAAATAAAAATTAAAATTTAGTTCAGTTTTTTTGCACCCAGAGACGCACTTTCTATACTTTTTCTTAATCAAGTTGATTCCATTAATAGTTTTAATAAAAATAATATTTTTTTTATAAATTATTTTTCCTTAAAAATAAAAATTAGAATCTAACAACCTTGTACTATATAAACAATAGAAAAAAATAGTACCCTTACTATTAAAATTTTCCCATATTCTTCAAAAAAAAAAAATATTATTATTTTTATTTTCTTTACTTTTTAGCAATCCAATAAAATGGGAAGGACGCTACGACTTCAACCATTACTGTTCTAAATGTGGATGTTATATTGGTCGAAATATTAAATTGAGTTGGTATAAACGTAAACTATTCAAAGCTAGACATTCAGCATTTAAACAAGATTCGCAATGGAAAAATTATCAAAGACAAAAAAGTACCGAACAGAGTAATAATTGAAATAAAAACTAGATTCATCAAAAATGAAATAATAACTATAATTTCCTTATATATTATTTTATTTTACTTTTATTAATAATAAATAATTACATTTATATTTAAACAATTCAATGTTATTTTTTTAGTTTTTAAACTAATATTTCAAATATTAGTTAATCTTTTTAAAATTTTCTGTATGAATAAAAAATAATCAAAATTATTTAAAGCGATAATGAGAAAACGAGAAACGAGACATCCCTGTTCTTTTAAAGCTTTTTCATAAGCAGTTTTAGCTTTGTATATGAAAGTTTGAGTAGATGGCAAGTTATTCAAACGGTTCTTGTATTAGCTTTTCACCAAAGTTTCAAATAAAAGCTCTCAATAGAATTCAAATTGAATTTTTACAAAAGCTTTTTATTTCATACAAAAATTCAAATATTTTAAACACTTTTTCTTTCTTGTGAATGCATTTTGAATTCTCTATTTTGAAAGTTATTTTCAGTTGAATATTTCAATGTCTGTTTTTCACATCCGTTATCTTCAACAAAATCACGATTTGGTCTAACACAATTCCTTTGTTTGTCATACATTCCTAGAAAATTATGACACTCAGCACAGTGCAGATAATCTCTTGAGGGGGGTTGAAAGAGGCAAGGCAAGAAACACAGTGGCCAACAAGTCAAGATGCAAGCAGCTCCAACAGTTGAATATGACATCTATTTAAATAAATTTATTTTTTTATATTTGATCCAAAATATGTTTGTAAGCTAACCTTCTCTGATCTGGATTTTATAATAGGCTTCTTATTAGCCCCACATTTAGGGCAATAAATAAAACCTCTAGCCGGGCGCCATTTTTCAATTGATGTTCTGTACATTCGACGTTTTTGAGGGCTTCGGGGTGTAAGTGGCGTCATAATTTTATACTTGCGTGTATAAATTGGTTTAAGGTCGAGTCCTCGAATCGTTGTCTCCCCTATTTGAATGTCAATATCAGGAAGGACTTCGTCTCTTACACTTCTTATAATTTCTTCAGTTTGGTAATTGTTATGATTGGTTGAAGGTTTTTCCTTTTCTGGATATTCCATAGTTTCATCATCTGCAAGCTCAATCTCTGGATGATCGGTTGTTATATGTCTTATCAGAATTTCTCTATCATATGGTTCACAATCGATAATTTTTGAACATTTAAGGCATCGATAACTTTTTGCCATGCTATGCCATATCCCAGAAGGTACGATTTAGCAAAAAAAAAAATGGAGAATTATATATGTAATTTCAAAAAAAAAATGGAGAATTATATATGTAATTTCAAAAAAAAAAGGATTTGACAAATAACAAAATAAAAAGTGACTTAGGGAATTTTGAAGGACAACTCGATGAAGTATTGAGATAAAATGATTATTGAGATAGCTAATGGTAATATGAAAATTAATGTTTCATTTTTTCAAACTATTTACATATGTATATGTCGATCTCGATTGGATTTTGGAACAGTTTTGATTTCAATTAAATTTTTCATAAACTCACACAGACTTATTAGTATCAGCATTTAACGAAATTGCTTCTTCATAAACTTATCATTTTTCCAATTATATAATGTATATCGGGAGAGAATTCAAAAGGGAGCAACTCCAAATTTAAGAACAAAAATGAGAAACTGGCTTCGGTTTCGTGGCTAGCGCTAATCCTAAAATATTGCTACAAACTTAACTTCTAAATGCTGAATTTGACGAACCAACAAAAATTAGTAGTTTTGTTAATTCGTCAAAGTAAAAGGTAAATCAAAAAGAAATTGTTCTATAAATCTATGTGTCAAAAAAATATAATTTGATGATTTATTTTTTTATAAATTTTATAAATACATACGAAGAAAAAGTTGAAATTAAATCGAACATTATTTAATATCATTTTTTTTTTCAAAAATTAAGTCTACTAACAAATCCGTTTGTTTGCTATTCCACAACAACACACGTCTGGCTAAAATCTCATAAAATTATAATACTAATGTAAAATATAATTGATTAGTCTTAAATTTTTAAACAAATTTTTAGGAACTCTAAAGCGGACAATAAAGACAAAATTATTAATTAATATTTCATTTGTTTGTGGGTCTGTCCTAAACCATACAAATATAAAGTACAAGCATTTGTTTAAAAATGCATATTTGTAATTCTTCAAAAAAAAAGATCAGAAGACAAAACCATATACACACATATGTACATACATACACCTATGACCTTAAATTTGCATTAAAAACAGTTATGTAGAATACAAAAAGAGAATCAATTCAGTCGTATCTCTTATCACATTATTTTGTGTTTAAGGGTTTCCCTCAAGCAGGTAAGCCTCTCAAAAAAGACCTTGAAAAATAAATTCCAGTATTATTCTTTTCTCCTTAGTTTGTAGGAGTGACACTCCTATTATTTTCCCAAAGATGCAATCACACTTGTTATTCCATCGAAGCACTCATTCACCAGAGTCGTAGGTAGGTACATAGGTACTCGTGAACCTGAAATTTATTTTATGTACTTATGTATTTCGTATCCTTCCTGGTTCCTAGAAATCTACCCAAATGTTAAAGTAAAATTCATGGTAATCATAACAAGGATTATTATCAAGGTTAAAGGATATTTGAGTAAAGGGAAATTTATTCAAAATTATATAAAATATAAATATACATACCTAAAGTTAATTTCCAATTTTTCTTTATGAATAAAATATACATAAGTTCACTTTTCGATTTAATTTTTTGGAGCGATACTCGAATCATCAATAACGATGCTTGAGAAATAAATTATATCAGCATTTACTCGAATTACGATATCTTATAGTAACAGAGTTTACTCCAGTAACGACATGTGAAGATTGAATATACTAGCACTCATTCCAGCAACAATGTCTGAGTGTTTACTTCAGCAATGATTATATCAACGTTTACTCCAATAATGATATTTAAAAAAAATATTATATCAGCGTTTACTGTAAAAACGATGATTTAATAATGTGTTATATCAGCATTTACTCCAATAATGATGACTAACGTATATGTTACTCAATATATTAGCATTTACTCAAGAACGATTATTAAACAGCTTTTTGAGTTGGAAAACATAGGTAGTCATTTTTTTTGTAAAACATCTTAATTAATAATAAGTAAGAATTATATTAATTAAAATAGCGGAAATGAAGGTAAGATAAGTACCTAAGGATTAAAAGTATCATTACCAAACCAGTTTACATTTACATTTGCTGAAAAAAGTGACTTAGCAATTAAATCAATACGCTTTGGGGACCTTTTGCATAAAAGTTTATTTTTATTCATAAATTAACTCTTTATCAATTTTTTTTCAAATTAAAAAGTTTGTGAATTGCTTAAAACAATAAATACGATTTTCTTTTAATTTCTAAATTACAGTTTAAAAAACGTCCAGCTAATTTAGTCCTTTACAATTTATCATTTTAATTTAAAATAATACGAAATTGAATTACATATAAAATAAACAAATTTATTCAAACAATTACAGTGTAAAGTTTACTTTTTCTATATAACCCGTGGGAGCAGCTATGTTTACGTATAATAAGCTGTTTCTGGTTGCTTA